>VZTM01041143.1:120638-157897 GCA_013400555.1 Jacana jacana | reverse complement strand
AAACAAACAAACAAACAAACAAGTCCCACCTTGCCTTTATTTTAGCTGCTTTTTATAATAGTTAATGTCGGGGCCTACCCCGCGCTTTCCTGCCTTTTACCCGGCCTGCTTTCCCGTTACCCGGGTTCCAGTAAAATTAATTCTCTCTCTTCTCTTGGTCAGACTCTTTTTTTGACTTGAGTCTGTCGCTAACTTCTTGAATGCGCTTTTTTTTTCCTTGGTACTGATGTAAGTAGGCTGCCGAGCAGGGAAAGGAAAAGGTAATTATTCTCGTTATCCTTTTCTCCGAGGCGGGAGGCGCAGATACATGCATCTCCCCAGGAGCCCCGGGGTTAGATTTAAGATCGGGTTTTGTGAAGTTCGTGCTTTCTTTTGCGGTCACTGTTAAACACCGCTCGCCTCAGTACAACTTTTTTTTTTGTAGGCGACAAAACCCGAGTCTTTCCGATAGCTTTTGAGGGGAGAAGAAACGAGGAAGAAGGGAACCAGTTCAATTCTCAGAGCTTTGGGAAATCCTGCTGAGGAGGCAGCTTTAGGGGAAAGTTTTCTTATGTCTGAAGAGTCTCCTTGTTTTACGCATATATGAGTCTGGGAAAAGGGAGGAACTAACCGACAGGGTCCCTTCCTAAATCCTCACATTTAGATTAATTATTGTGCTGTCACCCACGCACTAGGCAACTGCTGCTAATTGCTGGGGAAGCTCTCCTCCTGGAAGGCAGAGTTACGGTGTGGAACAGGCGTGAAAACCCGCTCCGCCCCGCCGGGAAGGGAGATAAGCGAAGTCCCCAAACGCGGCCGGTGTTTCTCCTGGGGGTTTCTTTGCGGCCGGCGGCTGCCGTGACGGCTCCCCGTCGTGCCACGCGTGGCCGTGGCCAAGGTGCACTCCCAGACCCGCTCATCTCCCGGCGGTAAAGGGGGACACACGCACACAAGAGCCGGCCCTTTCCTCTCTTGTCCGGCTGCCCTAGCCACCGGCGAGAACACGGTGCCACCGTACAGCACCGGCCCCCCCTCGGTGCCGAGGTACGGGGAGTCGCTGGGTCTGGCAGCCACCGGAGCCCCGCTCCCCCTTGCCTTACCGGGCAGGGGGGCTCCTGGGAGCAGGCAGCTGCCGCGGTTATGTGGAAATTGGGAAAGAAACCCCGGGGGCTGGTTTCGAGAGGTCGCTTTCGTTCCTCCCACCTCGGAGCTAGTGCAAACCCTCCGTTTTAACTAGCAAGCCCGCTCCCAACTTCTGCAAACAGAGTAAAGGGTCAGGTTCTCCAAACAGACGAAAGCAAGCGGTTGTAACACTGAGACAGTTTAACCTAGAAATACGCAAGGAAAAAAAAAGAAAAAAGGGAAAAAAAAAAAAAAAAGCCCAAGATCTCTCTCCCCCCTTTCCCTTTCACCACCTTCCACCACCACCCCCGCCCCAAACCAAACAAACCAGAAAAAAACCCAGAGGAGAGTTTCCTTCTGAGCTCCTGAAATGCTGTGCTGGGAGGCACCTGCTTGCCGGGACGCTCAGTGCTGCTCGTACCCTCCCCAAGCCCTCCCGCTGGGGGCTGCTGAGAAATAGTTTGCCACGTATAAAACAACGCCATTGGCTTTCTACTAAATGTACTCAATATTCGCAAAGGCATTTTTTTTAAGTCGTAATTTTAAAGATCACTTGGAACAGGAACTAGAAAACTCAGATCGTTCCTATACTGCCAATATCTTATTTGCATCTGACAAAAGAGCGCTGAGTTTTAACAAGTATTTGCTAACAAGAATTATTTCAATAAAAAGAGAGAGAGAGAGAGTTTTTCCTCTTCACGTTTCCTTAGAAAAGTTGACTCACTTGATCCTTAGGATCAGGATATTATTTCAAACTAAAATGATCATTTCTGTGCATTATTTTTTTTTTTTTCAAAATAAAGAATAATTCTCAGAAACTTAGAAAATAATACATAATAAAACTAATAAGGTGCCATGTAGATTAATTCTCCAAATGCTGTTAAGAAATCATCTAAATCTGAATTTAAAAGGCCAATTTTGTTTGATTTATGCAGCAGAAGTAGGTAATTTAGATACCTGGCAGCGCTGCAACTCTGATACTCTTCTTGGTTCTCTGGAAATACGTATTTTGAAGTGCTAAAGAGTACAACAAAGTACTAGGCAACTCCAGTCAGCAAGTCCCAACTTATCTGTTTAGTCTTTTTTTCTAGTGTAAATGTTTGTATTTCTGTTTCTATTGTCTATGACTTTTAACTCTAGTTTCTTTTCTGTGCCGTGTACTTGTTTCTAATATTTTCTTCGTGTATCTTATCACTGAGGTTGAGATGTAGTTTGAAAATGGCGAGTTAAACTGTTTGTCCCATAAGAGACAACTTATCCTAGATCCACAAAGGTTTTTCATCCCTTAAAATGTGAGCATTTATTTCCTTAAACGAACATGCAAACGTTTGCATCACAGGGAGGAGAGGGTAATGCCCCGATTCTCCCCTTTCTCTTTCTGGTGTCTTTAATATACGTGCATGCATCAGGGTTTTATGGTAACTGTTTAAGAGCTGGCTGAGCGCGTTGGGGTAGCAGTTGCTGACCCTGTGAGCCAGCGTGCCTCACGACACAACACCGTGCAAGGAGAAAACTCACCAGCTTCAACATTTTGAGCAGGGACTGTTTTATGCCAAGATCAAGGAAATGTGAAAAGCACAGGGCTGAGCGTAGCCCAGGCCACAGCAAGGCATTACGGCAGAGGAGAACAAAAAGTCAAAAGCCTGGGCCTCAGAGGAATGGGAAAGAGGAAGTTGCAATAGATACATAAAGAGGGAATTTTGACAGTGATTTTAACTTCGTATGTGGAAGTGAAAATATGGGTTATTGGTGACAAGTGGGAGAGCACTAAAGTGAGAAATGTAGCCTCCTATAGAACGAAAGGCTGTGAAACACCTGAAACTGGAATCCTCTCTCATATTATGGAAGGTAGCAACATCTGGGGAATAAGCATCAGAGAGAGAAGGAGCCACTGATCCTGTTTGGAAAAAACTAATGTGATTAGAAACTAACCAAAATAAAACTGGGCCGTGACAGGTTTCAACCAACTATAACTACATGGGTATAAGCTAGAAAATGTTAAGAGGAAGGAAGAATATTGAGCTGCAACTCAGAAGACACGATGCAGGACTACTTCCTCTTAGAACGTGTAAAAGAGGAAATAAAAGCTAGCTAGATTTTTTTTTTCTTTCTCTCTTTTTTTTTTCTTTTTCTTTTTTTTGTAGTAGTCCTGAGGTCACTCCTGTAGACCTAATTGGGGGAACAGCAGTAGGATTTTTTAAAAGTATGATAGAGCACCCAATTCAAGCTCTTTTGCCAGAGTACCTAAAGAGACACATCAGACATCCATTCAATTACAGCAGAGTGAGAATTCAGTCCTGCTTGAGAAGATAAGGAAAAATTATGTTTTTCATTGTTTGAGCAGTGTGAGCATTATAGATACAAGTCATAAAATTTAAGGTTGTGAATCTATAGATCTCTCAGCACTTTGCAATAAAAATGTAGTGAATCTTGTGCTCCTAAATATTTGTTTGATAGATGGTGGCACCAAGGAGCTACAGCACAAACATTTTGAACAAGGTGAAAGCCTTTGTCTGAGCGATTGCAGGTTTCACTAGTTCAGATCGCAATTTTCATCCATCGGGTTGTGGGTGAAGTCTCAAGTCAATGCTTTGCTTTCACACTTTTACAGGAAAAAAAGAATTTGTTCAGTAAGTTGTGATTAAACATTGAATTGAGGCCGGTTTTTCCGTGGGCTTATTCTGCATTTATGCTGGGACAGCTCTGTTCGGAGCAGTGAGAGGAAAAGATAGGGAACTGGTGCAGCTGTGGGGACTCTGACCTGCTGCATCTATGAGATGATTGGCTTGGTTTTGTTTTCTCTTGAATTTTACATTTCCATCATTGTGCTGACATTGCTGTAGCTTAAAAATAATGCTACTGGTATAAATCAGACCAGAATCAGTTCCTGTTGCTGGAATTTATTTATTTATTAGCAATTGCAGAAGTATTTTTTGGAATGCTTATTTTGTCTATTTTTCATGTTGGAGTACACATTACACTGTGTATTTCAGATGTGCACCAGTGTAAGAACTTTTCCATATCTTTACAAATTAGGAATGGAAGCGATTTCTGTCGTCCTCAAACAGCTTCTTAGTCTGCATAGATTTTCACTGTTGCTGCTTTTTCCTAGTTTACCGTGTTCCTTGTTGATGTTGTGCCCCCCAGAATAAATGTCACATAAGGAAGCTGAGGATTCTGCTCTTTGATTTCATAGGTGGTGGCCTTGGGAGATGTGCCCGATGGAACACTGGTAACGGTGATGGCTGGAAACGATGAAAACTACTCTGCAGAACTCAGAAACGCCACAGCTGCCATGAAAAACCAAGTAGCAAGGTTCAACGACCTCCGATTCGTGGGTAGAAGTGGAAGAGGTATGTGTTTGTTCTTAGCTACTTTGGTCATGGTCCTCCATTACGTCAAATTCTGGTTACATGGAGGGAGTTTGAAAGCAGCTTCTATGAAGTTTTCTGTGTCAGGGAAATCTGTGAGATCTGGCATGGGCCATCCCAAGAGGCATAGAATTAGCTATATGCATTTCTTGCTTTATCCTAGCTTGTCCTCTGTGTCACTTCAATTTTTAAGCAGTGACATCTAATTTGTAAAAAAAATAAATAATGCCTAGACAGCGAGTCACATTTTGACTCCAGAAGCCATGCTGTCAAATTTGGAACAGCACAGTATTACCTACATTTAAGTTTAAATAACATATTTGCAATACATTTAAAAATGAGAATTTTCAGCTTGTGTAAAGACTCATGACTGTCTTGAGTCTCCCAGGCACTCTCTGCAAAACCTGATCTCTCTAACAGAGCAAGCCAAACTAAAATTGCAGGTAATTCCTGCATAGATCTAAACATTTTCTGGCTTTGTCATGGCCCAGTAAAGGCATAGGGCACTTTTTCTGACCTTTCTTTCTCTGACGGTGCTATAGAACAGTATGCAGTAGTCCTGTTACTTAATGTGCTCCTGGAAAGTGTGTAGGATAGAACAGAACAGATGAGCTTAATATCTCACTTGCTGTATCTTCTAGATAACCGGTAATTACTCGTACATAGTAAATAAAGAGGCATTAGGAATGTAAGTCACAAGTAGGAGTGGAAGCAGACTTAGACTAGAACTATATAAAAATGTTGTTAGGAAGCTGAAAATAGCACCTGACACGTGCGGCTCACGTCGCGTAGGAGTGGGCAAGTGTACAAGTCGTGATCCAAAGGCCCGTAAAATCAACAGAAGGACCCTTTGCAACTTCACTCTTTGGTTCTGGTCCCTAATCTTAAACCCCATAAATTCCAAGCAATCCTGTTTACCCTTCTATTATGAGATTATTTTAAGCGACCCCCTTGCATTACTGCCCTTGTTGCTGTGAGCGGAGTCCCTTTGTGTGGGTCGGGGAGGGTGTTCAGTCAAACCCACAGAAGAGAAGCTGGTGACCTCTTGCTCAGAAAAAGCTTGGAGAAAAGATCAGCCTCTTTTCTTTAAGGTCAAGAATGAAAATCTGTCAGATCTTCCATGTGACTTCATGCGAGATTTACTTATGTATTTTTATTCTTTTTCGTTCTTATCTTAAAGTGAAATCGGCACATAGCACAGCAGTGTTATTTAGGGACAATTCAGGGCTGTAACACTCACAAATCAAAATTATAGTGTCTGCTGCACTTGTGTTGACTTCTGTATACTACCTTTTTGAGCAATTTATGTACTGGTGTCTCTCTGAACCAGATTAATTACGTGGGGCTCGCTGAGCCCTTCTCCCCATTTTCCCCTCCCTCTCTCTCCCTGTGAGCACCCGCGCCATCTCCCGATGCGTGGTGGCGTGCATGGTTCTTATGAGCACGGATGGAATTATGAGCATGCTTCAGGAGAGTTTACAAAGGTGACCCACTTCTGCTCACTTGCTCTCAAACTGTTTTATTCCTAATGGGAGATGGGTCAGGCTTCAGACTGAGGAACTTATCCTGATTATACACAACAGCCTGTCCTTGCCTTTGAAGTTAAATGCATCTGTAGATATTCTTCCAATATAAATACAGTCAGCAATTTTGGAAGAGCATGTCCCTGTTGAAACATAGGTGCAGGCAGTAAATACATTTTAAGAATAAAACAGCAATCCAGTCCCTCTGTAACTTGCATTTTCAGCTGAGAATACAAAAGGAGAAGTCTTTTAGAGCGTGTTGTTTGGGCTGTCTTCAAAATGCACTCGGTGGAAAACACCCGCAGCTGAGAACGTAGCTTCGTAATGCTAGCGAAGAGTAATAATAGGGTAATGCAGAGAAAATTATATCCATTTAGTGAAAACATGAGAGATGCTGTAATGTCTAAAAGTATCCGTCATTAAACATGTTCATTTGTTATATTAAAGGTACCACCTTTTCAGTAAATGGAATTTGCATTATGATTCAGAGATGCCTGTTTAGAAGATTCAAATGAATAGCTGGCAAAGTGGCGGAGAAGCTAATAAAAACAAACCTGTAGTTCAGTTCCTGGCCATGGTAATGAAGCTAGAAATCATAACAGTGAACTGTGTGAGTTTCAAGGTCAAAATCCAGCAGCTGAGAGAGAACAGTCCCTATTCATACACAAGAGCTTGGCGGGGAGCATCGTTGAGCCCCTTACCCTGCTAGAAGCGGTTGCTAGTAGCCGGTCACTCACGTACGGACATAAACCTTGTGTGTCATATAATGTTCAGGTGCTCAGGATCCTTAAAGCGATGGAGTGATTTGGGAACGTTGCACGCTCTTAGTCAGTCTTCGAGGTTAAATCTCATCACCTCCATTGGCTGCCCATCTTTGGAGCGAGTGACTAATGTATGCTTTTGTTTACTCCTCGAACAGGGGATTGTTTTCCAAAGGTGGGGAATGTTTGCATTTGGTATGGGATTTCTGAGGTGTTGTTCTGTTCAATTTGTATAAAGTCTAAAGCATAAGGTAGCTGCTTCAAAGGGCATTGCTTCCTTTGATACTTTGCTAGAGGAAAATTAACCGAAACTTTGTTTGCTGTGTAATACTTGAGTTTGAGTAAGTTCAGTTGCCACCAGTGATAATGCGATGCCAGGAGTATTATGTGAACAATGATTGAAAGTTCACAGTTTGGTTACTTATGGTCAGAATGGACGCTCTTTGTATACCTCAGGTAATTTAAAATCCCTGTAGGAGAGGAAGGAACGGCTTCTGCCCGTGACAGTTCCCTGTGCATCGGTTATTGCCCGGGTGTAACCGCCCCCATGAAAAGCCTTGCTGGACCGGTGGCAAGGCACCGCTCTCTCCCTTCTAAGAGAGCAGGAAATTGTCATTCTTGACATTCTTAATAAGTAGTTTAAATTTTCTTCTGTGGGCTTCAAATGAAATCTAGCAAGGCAGTCTGACGGCCGTTTCAACTGTAAGGCTATTTCCACACTATGTCCACCTTTTCACCTCAGTAAATAAGTGGCTCTGTACTGACTGTGAGAGAGTAACAGTGATTCCCCTCGTGGGGGCCTGATCCTGCCTGTCAATCAGAGCAGAGGTGCCAGCCAAATGTTGGTCAAAGCTTAAAGAACAGGATTGCATTTCAGCATTCGTTTCGTATCTAACAGCAAGTGGTTGCCCCGTGTTCCTCTGACTATGCCTGTTGTTCAGAATTATAAACAAACCAAACCCAACCCAAAACGAACCAAAACACTTGATTTTCTTGACACCCAGAGTGGAAGCTCAGAATATCGCAGGTCGTCTGAAACATTGAGATGTTGTATAAAAGCAATTTGGCTCACTTTCCTCAACAAAACAGATTTACATTGGAATTGGCTGGGCTCCAGAGTTACTATTCCTCACCCTAGTTTGAGAATGCTACTGGGAAAACCTGCCCGTCTGGCTTGTAAGGCCGAGTAAGTAATTTCTGAAAGAAAAATGTAGTTTAAAGCTTTAGCCAACCTCAGCCCCCCATTGCCTGATTACCTGGTTAAAAAAAAAAAAATAATTAATCTTTAATTTTCTCCTCAGTTCATAAACACTTCAAGCTTCAAAATGCTACTACTGCAAAGCACCCTGCTTTCTTAATGTATAATGGACTGGTTTAGATTACTATGATGAAATAAATCTGATGCAAAACGCCTGACACCGTAGAATTTCACTGGATAACATTAAAACTAAATAGTTATTTTGGAGAGGGAAAGCTTCATGGCTCAGTAAGCATTACATATTTTCCTCATGGAATCATTAATCCCAATAACTATCTTCTTCGTAGAACGTAACATTAAATAAAAACCCCAACAAATAAACATGTTTTCCAGATGAAAATAATTATTAATAAGTTATCATAATAGTAGCTAGTGGGGAAGTGTCTTGGCTTGCTGCAGAAGATCTCAATCTAAAGCTGAGAGCTGAAGCTTTGTTATAGCTTTCCAGCAAGGCCTTTTTAAAAACTACATCCTGGAAAGGACTGAATAGTAAGCCTATGTATATATTTCCTACTAGCTATCAGGATTAAAGCCATGAATAAATTTTGCCATAGTTTTCAATTTCTGCAGAGCCAAAGAAGAACTTTCCTTTCATAGGTGTAGCTGGTAAGAGAACATGAGAGAGAGAGATTATCAAACATAATCAGAAATTTCTGCCATTATGACTCTTCCTTCTGGATATAATTTTGAGGAAGAAATATCAATTTAAGCTGGAATCTCAAAAATACTTAAAGCTCAGAAATTACTGGCCTGGATTCTGAGACCAATTATTTTTATTGGTCTTCTGAAGTCAGAATTTTACTCCTTCTCTGCAGCTTCATCCTGTGGTTGCATTATTCAAGCACTTTGTTAAAATTTGTTTTATTTTTTACTTAAACACATTCAAAATTATAAAAGTATGTGCAAAACAGAGGAGGATGCTATTCACCAGGGTCGTAAAATCAGTATTAAGCAGCCGGCTGGGTTCTGGTCCAAGCCATTGGAATGCTTCGGGGGACACAGTATCAGATACTGGAGTAACAATGAGCCACGCTTGCCAGACAGGACGAAAATAGAAGTCCAACAGCAATCAAAACTGAAAAAAAGGAGTCAATTGATAGAGTTCAAAAACAACTGCTTATTTATACTTTGGACTGACAAGTATCTGGTGCTAGCAGGGTGCTATGGCCAGTGGGAGTGTGGTTTGGCTGTAGAGAAATGGGCAGCTCTTTTGAGCCATCCTGCAGTCCTGCCATTGCACCGGGCGCAGACGAGTCTGGCACGGCCCCTAGGGTGGGAGAGCTGGGCAACTGCAACGCTGCTCAGCCATGGGTTGCCGGTGTCAGTCCTGCCACTGGTGGGCAGTGGCCAAAGGAAGGAGCCACACTGATCCTGCTGGCCCTGGGTGTGCATTCAAGGGTCAAAGCTTATCACAGGACTGTTCTGCCCCCCAGCCTCGTCTGCATGGTGACCTTTTCTCGGAAGCATGGGGACCAGAAGTGGTCCAGTTTCTTTTTTAAGTGACTTAGGGTTGCTTAGTTGTGGCATTAATTTGCACTGAGATTTATGTGGAAATGGAGTAGCCGTGGAAGAATTCAGCCAGTGTGCAGACTTCCTGCACTGGGGCAGCGGAGCTGATGCCTATTCCAAGCCAAATCACCTGGGTCGGCGTTAGATGGATCCGCAAACCCAGGCTTTTCCAGGCGACGGCTGCCTCAGTGCTGGCCTTTTGGCAGGGCCATAGTGGCGAGGAGGAAGGGAGGGGAGGGAAGGGGAGAAGACTTTCTCATTACACCAGTGCCATCCCAGTGTTTTCGGCACACACTCACTACGTGCAGCCGGGTTTGCATGAATCGCTGATTGTGTAAGAAAGTATACGAATGATGCAGCTCCGCGTGGGGGTTTGACACGGAAAACATCATGTGGTCCGTGCGGCTGAGCATGACTGTGGCTGGCTTTGCCAGCTCCCAAACACTCTCTGCTGGGTTACTTAAAATTTCGTCTGGGCAAAAAAGCTCTTGATCAAAAAGCGTCAACAGGAGAAAAATAATGGCAGAGCGATTTGGAGAACTTCCTGTCTCCGGGAGCATTACTGCTGTAAACAGTGGCCATGCCAAGTGCTGAACCACTGCCCTCAGTCCAATAACAATAAATCTATTTTTTGGTTCTGCAGAGCTCTGCTTGTACATTTTTGAAACTCGGGCTAACGATGAGGATGAGGCAGACGCTATCCTCTGAGCATTTTCTTCTAATTTTTTTTCTCTGCGATAAAAGGAGTTGAGCTTACTGAGCTACTGCTTCGGGAAAACAAAGTACCTCTCGAGATGAAAAGGTTACATAGTTTCAGGAGATCTGTTTGCCCTTCAGCCTTACTTTTTTTTTCTCTTTGTTTTTATTTTGCTTTTTATTTTAGTGTGCCCTCCTTGAGAGGCTGCTTGAGTTCTGGTGAAAAAAAAAAAGATGTATTATTGCGTACCTATATATGCATGTACCTGCATTGCGACTAAAATTACAGCTGCTGTTTTGTCATCAAAATAAATTCATTTTGAGAGATGAATTAGGACCCTGGCTTCAGGGCTGGCTAGTGAACTTCACCTGACTACCCTATGGCATGCAGTTCTTGTGGGCTCACTCAGGATTAGCAGAAGTGAGGATGCTGCAAATCAGTGGCTTACAATTGCTGTCAGGAGAGTCTTTTCCAGCATAGTCATGCGCATAAATCCTCGGCAGTCTGAATCAGTCTCCGTTCCCTTCTAAAAAACCTTTAGCAGCAGTAAAAAAAAAAAAAAGTTGGCTTTTTTTTTTTTTCTGTTACCTTAAGGTTGTGTAACTCCACACACTTTTGCTCCCATCCTACTTCTCCCCTGTTTTTCCCATCATATTATTTCAACAGGTTTTTCAGCCTCTCCAAATCCACCATACTCCCTTCATCTCTGTCCTGCATCAATCTGCGTCTCTTGTCCTCCTTCCTCTATTGATGCTCTTCCTGCCTACACCCTTTGAGAGCTGCTGTCTCTTAACACAGATTGGGATTCCTGTGTGAGCCTTTATCACAGGAGCAGGTGTGGGCTTCAAAGTGTGATGCTAGGAACTATCCTTAATTCCTTCTGCCTTTTCCTACCATTCCCTCTGAGGAAGGGGAGCTACCTGCCATGCTGTGCGGGAGTAAGCAGTGTGTAGAGGAGAAGGAGGAGGTTCTGGAGGCTGAGGTAAGAGGTGAGGAGGAGGGAAGCAGCTGCTTTGAAGGCTTTATGCCATAAGAGCTCTCCAGCAGGGCGGTGCTTGGAGGAGCAGTGTGTATGCACATCAGTTCCCTGAAGTTTGGGGAGGAACTGAAGGAAATGCTTTGGCAAGGCCACAAAGTTTCCACAGACTAGACCATGCACCACAACTCTAACAAAACTGCATCTGAGGCCACAGAGGTTGCTCTACGTTTGAAGGTTGTCTCTAGTGGAACTTGGCAGGTTCCAAGTTCGTAATGGCAGCGTTATCTCCCCCATCACTGGCTGCATGGATATCCATCAAGTGACCCCAGACCTCTTCTGAGCTCTGAAATCAATGTGCATTGCATTAGCGTAATGACAGCATGGAGGAGTCCTTCCTCTAAGAAAATAAACTCTGAGTAAACAGTCCCAGTGCACACTCCCACACTCAGCTGGCTACCGAAGAAGTGACTTGTCAAGTTGCCTTTTGGTGTTCACCTGCTTCAGGCCATTGCAGGCGGAAGTCTCTCACTTGCTAAAATGGCCCTGATGATCATAAAAGTGCTCCTTACCTCTCATATTCAGAGCAGTGCATTGCTCCTCCAGTGAATCCATACCTTCCTTGATCGCTGTACCTGCTGCTTCTTCCTGCAGCCATGCCAAGAGGTCATCATCTTCATTGCTCTGTAGGGCAAGGAGTGTGTTTGTTCCCAGCTCCTGCTCCATGCCAGAGTACTAAAATATGCCAGCGTCTGTCTGGACAGGTAGCCAGATTGGGGCTGATCCCAAATGAAAGCCAGCAGTGGAAAAAGGGAGAGGGATTGAGACAAAATCCAGGTTTCACAGGGCTTTGTCTAGGTTTACAGGACAATGCACCGTGAAATGAAGATGCCTCAGAACAGGATATGCCAAAAACCACAAGACCCATTACTCCGAGGTTTTCCCAGTCTTACAATTAGGTAAAGGGTGAGAACAGAGCTTCAAGGGGTGAAGAAATCATGGGTTCAGACACAAACACAGCCCTTGGGGAGAAGATTGGAATGAGGCACTCCCCTCACCCCAAACGCTGCAGCCACCAGCCCTGAGAGACAGATGTGTGCCACTCCTCTGCCCACAGGACGTCTCTGCCCAAAGGACCTCCAGCCCGGGAACTGCCAGGGTTGAGCACTCCGCCACCCTACCTCAGCCATCCAGCCAGGGTGTGCTTCAGGGAGTTATGTCTGAGGCACTTCCTACAGAGCAGGGAGCTTCCCTGGGGAAATGCCCTAATACTTACAGCAGGAGAAGAGGCCATCATGGGCAGCTGCATCAGCCACAGAACAACCTAGCAACAGCTCCCAAAACACACCACCCCAGGAGAGGGGCAAAGAAGGTCTCAGGGTTTAGGGACAGATTGTCCATGTCGAGCTGCTTCTTCCCACAGGCTGAGCTGGTGGCCTTGAGGTCACAGTTCTGTTCAGCAGGAGAAGCCCACTCAAATGTCCCCCACATCTTCTGCTAGGCACCACCTGGATAGAGGAGTGGGAGGGGTGAGTGGTGTAATTTTGGACTTAAGCTTTTAAATCAAACCTGAATCCCACTTCAGGCAGCTAAATCCTCTTGTGAATCTGGGCCTTAACCTTTTCATGTCTTTCTCATCACCTATAAAGTGCGGATGATAATTTCTACCTCAAAAAGCTTATTAATGGTTTGAAATTATAGCTGGTTTAAGGACTATTATTAGGCTTAAGGAACCCAAGGCATTTTCTGTAAGAAGGTGGTAGCTTTGCATTTAAGTAATTTCATTTTGAACTGTCCTTTCCATCTGGTGTTCTTGTTGCTGTTTTTCCCTTTCCCTGAACTATTCAGCAGTGACACAGCAGTCTGCTGAATGATTGTTTCTTCATTCCACCCTAGAGCTGGATGCACTTTGAGAAGGCTAAGTCATTTCCGAATGCTATTCACAAACAGCCCAAGCTCTGGTATAGAGAAGCACTTCATTTAAAACTAAAATGATATTGCAGTGAAAAAAAGTCAAAACTCCCTGATATGTGGTAGGTCACAGCTTAAAAGCAGAGGTTTGGTTTTTAGGGTAGAACACTCATAGGAGCATGAGAGATTTCCATTAGAGTTATCTTTGGGGGAAAATAATTCCACCCTTGCAAAATCTGCATTCAAACTTTAGTGACATATACACTTGTATAAATTGCATACATACACTTCAAGTCTTAAAAATATTTTAACCATAAGCATTGCTTTTTAAGACTCAAACTGTAATCTTCTTGCGTTGCCACTCTGCTGCAGAGACTGGGCACCCCATAGCATCTCATTCTTCCTGTTCTGTAATTATTGTCTCCACCCAAGTTCATAAGAATTTTATAGTGGTTACTGCAGCAACTCCACTTATAGTTAGAGGCTGCTTGGCTTTTCCATTAAAAGGTCTCCCTCCCCCCCAGTCCCAGTCTTTTAATGCTTTAATCCATTTTGCAAACTTGATCTGCAAGCTTTCATTCTAAGAAGGTATCCCACCCCAAAAATTCAGTTAAAACAAGTCACTTGGGTTGTCTTTCAGAACAGGATATGAACTCACTTTTCTTCATATTGTCAAACATTATTATTACTCTGGTGCACGTACTCACAGAAATGCTTACACCTTCATCCAAAAGCCTAAAAGTTGGCATTTACATAGGATGTAAACATAAGGATGCTAAAGTCCAAATGATGTTTCTGCCAGCCAAATTCCTACTACAGTTTGAATTAGCTTCTCTTTTGAAATTAGACAACGTCACAATATAGAGGGATTCCTGGTGGGTTTGTATTTGTGGATTGTTAATACTGGCATACAAATGCGACCAAGTTAACTACCCAGGGTCACCCTAAATTGACTACTGTAGGACACCCTGTCTTTAGATACCTCCTTCTTGCCACCCCGGTCCCAAATCTCTTGACCCTATGCCTCTTCTCAGTTAGTTCAATTATGTCCTAAAGCTCAGAGACATCTTCCTACTCATCTGCTGCAGCTCCCTTCTGGATAAATGGCGGAATTTATGGCCATGACCATTTAGTACCCACAACTGATGTCTCCTGCTATCCAGCTGTCATTTTTTGCTGAACAAAAGTAGTCATTCTTTTGTGGCCTCTCTGCTGAAGCACATTCACAGGTTTCATGTGATGGAAAAATAGCATGAAGGTAGTAGAAGCAGTAAGCTGAGGGAAGGAACCTCAAGGAATGCAAGGCCAATGCCTTGCATCGAGCGTTTTAGACACAAACGTTTCAAATGAGTGCATTTCAAATCCAAGTTTCTTAAGCAGAGAAGGGCCACCAGGTGCCTCACGGGCAAGCAGTGGAGCGGCAGCGTTGGCTGCACTTTTACTCACATTGTCAGGCTGTCAGGAAAGGGATTAGCACAGAGGCCCCTGCAAGGCTGGAGGCGGCGGTGGACGGTATCATCATGACAGCACATGGGACTGGGAAGTGAAACCGTTCATCAGCGCAGAAGTGAAACTGACTGCACACAAACTCTTGTCAAATGAAAATGTAAACAACTGGCCGAAAAAACGAGAGAGAAAAATTGTAGCTGTTTCAGTGAGCTGGGTCCCCACCCTTGCAACATTTGAGAATGTGAGCAGTCCTTATTTCTGCAACGTACACTTTTGTTTCTGCAACATACACTCACTCTTTTGAGGGCTGCAGATCAAGTACTAAAGGTGTTACTTGCTACTGTAATGGACTGTAAAAGCAGCATTCAGGCAAAGGTGTGATTTTTGAGTTGATGGTGACATGCTACTGGGATGCTGGGTCCTGGCTTTTTTTTATTTTTATTTATTCCAACAGGAAGATATTGTTCTTTTTCCTGAGGAAAGAGATTTGAACCTTGGTAGCGCCATAGCAGAGCAAAAGGGGGAAAAACCAACTTTAGGACCTGCTGCCTATGTGACTGTCCTCCAGTGCAAAGGGAAACATGTGGTGTAGGGGACAGGTCTTTTAGCATGCCTGGTACACCTGATGGCAAGGGGCATGCAGAAAACATTGTGCATCACTGGTGTGTCTGCTGAAATAGCTGCTGAGGGCCTGAGTCAGCCTTATCTTAACAGCTCTAAGTTACACTGAGTATACAAAAAGTTTCTCTATCTGTTTGTTTAAATATTTCATGTCTGCAGTATACAGGCTTGGGGTTACATTTTTGACTTACAAAATAAGAAGATTGCCAGGGACGATTTCCATGAGAGTGTCAGGGACTGTCCTTATCACACACAGTATGGTTTGAAGGTAAAATTCAATTTGAATGCCTGCTTAGGTTGACAGCACCTCTGGTAATGCTCTTGATTTCAGTTACATAATTTTGGTTGCTTAATACAGTTCCTGTGTTGCCTTAGGTTAAATGCATGTACGCTTCACCAAAATAACGCCTTGAAATGATTCCACCCCAGCCACAACCTTCTAGCCTTCTAGCTTTCTAGCTCCAGGATTCCCCAGAGCTGCTGCAGGAGAGGCAGGCAACTCCACTGCTCTCCACCACAGCATTTGACTTGTTAGCTGGAAAAAAAACAGAGAATGGGCAGGGAGAAAAAGGGAGTGAATTTAAGGACTCGGTAGTGCTGCAGGGAGCTGGGAAAGACAGGAAAGGGTAGAAGTGAGCCAGACACACTCCCACAGCAGCAAGTTGCTTTCGACAACTTATTGCAAAGCAAATTGAATAGTTCATAGCTGGGACCAAGTTTGTGGCAGGGCCACTTTTGACCATTTGCATGACAACTTGGCCCCATATAAATCCAGAACAAAACACCTATTGACTTAATGTGATGGAGATTTCATTCTGGGTAAGTAGATGCTATGTAAATACAGATATAAGAACTTCCTGGAGTGAGACACTCAACAGAAATGTTCAAAAGTATACCTTTATGTTGACCCAGACTGGTTTGGCAGGAGGCAAGTGGCTGTATTTTCCAAATCGCCAACCTGACACACACTTTCATCCTCAAAACATTCATATAAATACATAAACAGATCCATTGCCCAAGCAAGTGAATTTGCTTGGGCAGTTCTTGCAATTCTTCGGGAAACCACCCCAATTTGCTATCTGCCCATGTTCACATTTATCTGTTTGGACCATTGATCTGTGGCAGTCAGAATTTGTAAACCGTTTACAGCATGGAAGTTGATGAGGTGAATAACAGTTTTTTCTCATATTTAAATTCAGCGGTATCTGTGGTGTTGATGGTAAACAAATGATGTTATTTTTTTGATGCAGCTTACTTCAGCTGCAGCTTTTTTCTGATTAAATAGCCACCAGACCAAACAGGCAAAGTTATATTCTGACTGTGTGAAACTGTCACTAGGGGCAGGAGAAAAGAGTCTCCATTGGAGCACAAAATTTGGACTGGTGCAGATTATTTTGCAGTTGGGCGTGCAACTTGAACGCCTACAAAAATATTTCACGCATATGATCAACAGCAGTTAACTAATGAAGGGTCAAATTATGTTGGCCCTTCTCATCCTATTGATTGCCTTTGGAGTATTCAGCAACTTAACTGGTAAGAATGGTAAAAGTTGCCCCCAGTGTATAGTAGTGGACATTTGAGAATAAATATGCGAGCCTGTGTATATTACATACTGCCCAGAGATACAGGCAGATATGTTATTAAAATGCAGCAGATATCTTCACTTTGGCAGATGCCCAGGAAGATGTTGTGAGAAATTGTAAAGATGTATAAAATTGATCATTTAGCGTGGTTTAATAAAAGTAAGTACATAAGCACTAAAAAATAGGAGCTGGATAAAGAAAAAAAAAAAGTATCATAATCTTTCTTACTAGAACCTGGAAGTCTCTCACTAATATAATAGAAATGTCTGTAATATAATTTGTATTGCATTTGTGTATTACATTTCATATTTTTCCATCTGTACCTTTTTGTCCTTGTCAGCACAAGCATTCTTGGCTCCTTTCCCTTTTTTCTTCTTTTTTTCTAATAATTTACTGTAACAATTGAAAAAAAAAACCCAAACCCACAACTCTAGTGACACATCTGTGATCATCGGAATAAATCCCAATAGCAAAAGATAATAATTGTAACCACATCATCTGTCTGCCTCCTTTTCCTGTCCCCCTCACCCCCCCACCCCCTAAGCAAACTTCTGAAGCTTTAACTCCATTTTTTCTGTCCTCATTTGGAGAAACCTTCATCAACAGAATCAGCAGCTCTTTTTTGCCTGAGAAAGAGGTGGAATAAAATGAAGTGATAGGTTCAAGATCTGGCCTCTCTTCCCTAAAGCATGTCTGTTCTCATTCCCCTTTGTGTTTGCCCATGTAGCCACTTGTACTTTAAGCATGCCTTACCACCCCCCAGATCCATCTGGTCATGACACTGCTCAGGGATGACTAAAACAGCATACAGGAGCTTCATGTGACCATGTTGTCACTTGGGATTCATTTTTCCCCCTTGGTTCCTCTCAAACATTCCCATGGGCTGTAGCTTACAAGCCTATTGCTCCCTCTAGAGCTCTTCACTGCTGTTCTGGGGGACTTAAACAATCTCTCATCATGCTAGATGTGAGCTCACTGCTCGTTTTGCTTCCAGCCTCTGTCAGATGGGATGCAGACTGAATGCAGACTTGAAGTTCCTGTATTGCATTGTAGAGCACAGGCACAACATGTTCAGATGCTTGCGTCTTGGAGGCTGATCTTCGCCTTCTGCTAGTCCAGGAACAGTATTGCCCATCAGGCACTTGTGGACCATATTATGCTTTATGCTTCCTCTTAAGTTCTTGCAGCTTTGCATAATGTCAGGGGATCTCATGAGCAATCCTGCAAAGTCACAAGCTGGGGACAATAGGCTTAAGCTACCATCTGACTTTGGCTGTTAAAACAGCGGTGAGTCTTGAAGGCACTTCTGATAGTATAGTCTCTAGCAAACCCATCAGCAGAGTCTCTAAGTATCATTTCAAAAGTCAGTAGTGTGTTTTGAATGCCACTGTTTCTGCTATTTTTTCTGGAAGGGTTCTGACAGTAACACTCTTGAAGAAGAAAGATTATCATGTAATTTTTCCCACCCAAGTTGAGAGGGAAGAATTGATAGCAGCTGTGAGTCTTCTGCTCTGCCCTTACGCATATGAGGGTATGCTTGATGTCTGTAAGACGGGCTTCCAAAAGCAGAGCCCTTTCCCACATCAGGACAATTTAACTCTTGTGCTTATGAGGTGCTATGTGCCTAATACTAGGAACTGCCAGGGATAGTTACAGAGAGAGCAACAGTCTGCAAAGTGGCTCTTGCACCACAGCGAGTCACAGCTTGAATTGACATCACCCATCACTCCTTCCAGCATCAATGAAGACTCCCATGATGACATAGCAGCAGTTGGCTTCAATATACTGAGGCATGCATCACAGACCCAAACTAATTTGTGTATGGTTTTTGGAAGATTTATGGGACTGTTTAACCCAGAGGGCCTCAGATTTTTATGTTAGCTAATGCAGGGCTACATGCTGGCTTGTTGTGACTGCTAGGACATCATCAAATTGTCATCAGACTATTGGAGCCATCCAAACCAGGCTGGTTTCAGAATGCCTTTTTGGGGTGTTTTGTCCCTCTTTGCAGTCACTAGAGAGGTCAGTCCATCACTGTCTGACTCAATTTTAGTGGCACCCACCCTTTTCCAAGCTAAGCAGAGATACTAAGTGCTCAGTGTAGATCTTCTACCAATAGCTAGGAGGTCTACTTCTGCAGGCATCAGAAATCATGGCATCTAATATAGGCTCCAGTGGTAGGAGTCTGAATACAACCTCCAATGATTAATCTGGTGTTATTTCCACCAGTTTAGTCTGCTGCACGTTGCATATGTGTGTGTACATGCACATCCTTGTGAGTAAGTGCATTATGCAAATGTATGTTAAAAACAAAAATCTGTATCATAATACATAAAAGCAGAGAGGAGAGGTTTATAGTCCTGCTGTCATCCCAAAACAGGTATATCCATAAAACACAGATTTCACTAACAATACCTCCAGTCTAAAGCTACCTTTGTCAACCAGACACATAAATGATGAATAATGTGGAAGCTATGAACAAAAGTGATAAAACCACTTAATAAAGCTAAATGTAAATGAAACAGAATAAGCAGAGAAAAAACACAGCCAGAATTATTGGTAAGCAGCAATGAGTGACATGTAGGTTTATGGTTATATAGTCCTGTGGTTAACCAGTATGTGGTTAATGAATAGTCTTCTGTCAACAAGAAGTAAGCTAAGTGTCTTCCTGCTTTTGCCAACTTGTGTCACAACCTTATACAGGCTCTGAGATCATCTGTTATGTAGGAAATCTTGAAAATAACTTCACCTCTCTCTTCTTTATTCTGGTCTTGTAGACTCATAATGTGGCCACATTTTACTACATTTTATTATCGTTAGAGTTTTTTTCTGTGTTTCTTTTCTGTCTGGGAAATCCACAAGAGCTTTCTACAGAAATGCATGGACTGTGTATTCTAGCAGAACAACAGGAACATCTTACATAATGCATCAGAGGTTGTCAAAAAATCGTACCCAAACAAGCAGGAAGAAAGATGGAAATACTACAGATTAGTAAAGAAAATAAAGTCTATTTTCAAAGTCTTTTTCAGTCTTAGTGATCTAGGTGTTGTATATAACCTATGTAAACTATTCTTGGAACGAAGAAGGACCTACAGGTGCCTCTCTGATATTTGTTAAGTCTAGTGCTATGGGCAATAAAGTTCTTTGGAAGGAAGTTTATTGAACTTTATTACTGATTCCTCATAGAAAGATCTGTTGTGCTGGCTGGGAAAGAGTGACAAAGCTGTAAATCTCGATCATATAATTTGGTATTTAAAGGATGTTAAGAACACAGCCATCTTTGGTCTGGGTAGATATGGGACCCAATAGTTGAGGGCCAAAGGCCCTGAGACAGGGATCTGAAATGATTTTTACTTCTGTTGCAATGATTTTGATCTCAGGGACTGCTTTCTAGTGAAGGTGTGGAAGTGGGAAGACACTGGCCTGGGATTTGAAGGCTTGTGTTTCAGCTTCTGATTTGTCAGGGCTGTGATTCAGGTTTATAGTCAGTTTAATTGCAGCAGCCAAAGTGGTTAGCATCGCTGGCCAGAGGCTTCCTGTGAGATCGTGGCCAAGACACTTTATCTCCCCACAGTTCCTCATCCGTAAAGTGGGGAGAACACCTCCCTAATTCACAGGGATGTGATGAGGACAGTTTCCAGTAACAGCTATGTGTGTGCTCGCTGTGATGTTGATGCAGACCATTAGCACCAAAGTAGGAACTGCATTAAGAGAAGTATTGAATTGCAAGTGGATGTGCACAGGGAGGGAGGGAATATTGCTGCTAGAGGCAGGCATTTATATTTACATTTATATTTAAATTATATAGATAAATGAAGCAAACAATAAAAATGGGAAGTCTGAGAAGGGAAGAAACTCAGCACTCAGGAGGGCTGGAGTGAAGTGGTAAAGTGAAGCAAGCAGAGCTGTATGGGAAAGCTTGCACAGCGTGTGCCCAAAGGAGGGTAACCTCAATTTTCTCACAACAGTTCCTGGTTATCTAACTTGGGGTGATGTCCCTTGATGTCTCGTACTGATAATGAAGATTCCTGTCAGTATCTGAGTCCTCTGTGATGCCGAGATAACTATGCTAAACCTGCTGACAGGCAATGTTTTTATTGTTGTCCAGGCCAAAGCCATAATGAATGCATATATGAGGTCTTATCAAAGATGCAGAATGTTACTCTTTAAATAAAAAAAGTACCTGAGGTAAATGCTGCATTGGCCAAAATCAAATCCAGAGGTAGCAGGATCTGAAGGCATGCAGTCACAAGGGGGTATGAAAACCTCTCCAGCATCCATCAAAATGAGTACTTTTCCCAACTTAGAGCTGTGGCATTCACATAACAGTTTTGAAAAGGCCTTCACAGTTTTCTTACTAAATAATAGAGAAACTAGGCATAATGCTCTGCTATGTGTTTGTAAAATGTTTTCATTCTCTGTGGACAAGCTGTAGGGATTTTTTTTTTCCTTTTTTTCCATTCCCTTGTTTCTTGGCATTGCAGTAGCAGATTATTTTTACAGGGTTCTGGTTCGCAATATGGAATTGATCTAACACTAGCTTCAACCACAAAGCGTGGGATTTTATGATCTGCCTAGGGGAGCTGAGCACCCAGTTCCCTTTAATTTTAACAAGCGCTGTTGATCAGATTCCTGTGGCAGTTTTGGAAGAGTTAGCCACAATTTCTAAGCCTCTCTTAACTAACACTCTAGAAACTACAGATAATGTACCAGCAGTCATGCAGATCAGATAAGCTCTGTTAGGGGTAACCTCCTTTTTTAAAAAAACATAGTGTAGATCATTTAAATATAAATTAATTTTTCCCCCCAAAGCTTTGAGCAGTTGCCACAGAAGGAATACATCCAGCACCAGGAAGTTGGGAGGTTGTGAGCCATCCTGCTCTCTGGGCACATACCTATCTTCAGATACAGACAGCTAAAGTGGTTTAGTGCCATTTGGTGTGTTTGAGTGCTATCTGAAACGAGGAGTACACCTTTTCTCAACACATAAGCTGAGTAACCTTTTTTCCTGTTGCAGGGAAGAGCTTCACTCTGACTATCACAGTCTTCACAAATCCGCCACAAGTAGCCACATACCACAGAGCCATCAAGATAACAGTGGACGGACCTCGTGAACCCAGAAGTAAGTCAACTAACGACAGTATTTGTGGGCCAAGCTGACTGTTTAGTATAGGGCTTCAGCACCAGCCTCATGAAAGGCAGCAGCACCCAATGCATGTGGAGCAGGGGGTATGCTCTACACCAAAGCTGTCCTACGAATGGTTTCAGTTACACCTTCCCGAAAGCCTTCTTTTTCATGGGTGTCCAGCTGATCTAGAATATGACTTGCATTGCATTTCTGAAGTATCTGCCCAGGGAGGACTTGGATCATACCCAAAAGCTGACAGAAGGGATGCTGGTAAGAGGTGGGCAGTGTATACATTACGCATCATTTCTTGCTAGTCTTGCCTTTCAGATGTTAAGAGGATTTTAAAGCATTGGAAACCAATATGTCATTGATCTAACGTCTCAAGCTCAGCCACCCTGCAAAAACAAATAAGTGCCTGAGAGAGGAGACCTGGTTGCTGCCTGGTAGAGTTCACTGTACCTCATGCTGTCGTATAGCTTAGGAGCACCTATTTTCACAGGAAGCCAATCTTTCCTCCCCTTTTTTTTTCCCCGTTCTTTTTTTTCTCCAAGCTTTAAATACAAGGACGAGATGAATGGTTATGAATGGTTTGATATCTTCAGGGGAGTACCCACACCTTTTACACAGCGGGTTGTTTTGTTCAGGAGGTGAGGGCAGGATGTTTTGTCTGTGGGGTGAAGTGAAGGTGGAGCAGATCTGCAGGTACAGATGCTTCTGCAGCACGTGAGCTGCCTCTTACCAGAGGCAATCGTTAACCTCAGTCGCTAGCCCAAATGGGGCATTTTCATGTTTTGATCAAAATGCCCTGGTGGAAATTGAGGTTTGTGGTTAGTTTCTTGCACTCCTCCCGCATGCTTGGCAGAAGTTCTGGCTGTTGCTTAAGTGGAATCGTCCCAGGAGAAGAGAGCAGCAGGATTCAAACACCCACTAGAGAATGAGACTCGCAGCTTGGGATTGCTTAACTGAGGCGGGGGGAAGAACAGAAAGGTTTCAAACTTCAACTAAAATACCTTAGAAAACTCATGTCTTACCTGTGCATTTTCTTCTTGAGCCTTCATTTGTTTTGAGTTGCATCATGATGCTGCATGCATTTAGAGGAAAAATCTGACCTGTATTTTTTGCTTTTGAGGCCAGACAATACTGCTGTCAGTATGCTGCTTCTTATTTAGTTTGGGTTGGGATTTTTGGTGGGTTTTTTTAATTTTTTTTTTGATTTTTTTTTTTTAAATTGTGGTTGAATTGTCCCTGAAAAATATCTCTGGTGAACCAGGCAGCTGTACACGTAAAAACGATATTTGTATATGCAAGTTCCAGATTTGCATATGCAATTACCCGGGCATGTTCATAGTTTGTAGACAACAAAAAAGCTTTAGTTTTTTGAATATGAGTCTGCTAGAACAGTAAGGAACAAAACCATCCTGCAGGCATGCCTACTGTTTTAAATCAATTCTTCAGTTAGTATAATAGTTAATATTTAATAAGATTCCACATTTTAAAAAGGAAGTAGAGATATAATACATACTGAAGCAACACACGTATCTTCCCGACTCAAGTGTATGTAAAAGCTTCCTTGTAAATAATTTCACTGTGTTGTAGGCAAATCAGCTGCACGGTGGAGAAAGCTTTGTGAGTGGCATGAGAAGAGGTCAGACTCGCTCCTAAGCAGGAATGCACACTTTGTCATTAAGCCATTTGTGAAGCAGTGTAGAAGGGACTACTCTCATTTGTTAGGGGGCTGCAAAGCCCTTTGGTTTGACTTCTCACCACGGGTTTCAGGTCGCAGCGGCTGTTGCTACACATCTGGTATCTCCTCTCCTCTTTATACATTTGACTAAGATATGGGTTGTCCTGAAGAGATGCACCACAGGCTGTGAAGGAAAAAAGAAGTGGTACTCAGTGCATTCTCCATTCTGAGACTGCTCTGGCGGGTTTGGGCTATATGCTTATTTTTCTATACTCTTGCTCAGTGGGTGTATCCTCTTTTGCTTTGCTTCAATTAGATTAGTTACATGTGTAGCCTGTACAGAAAGATTGCAGGGCTGTTACCTGTGCAAACTCACACAAGGTTTGAGGTTAGATGTATCAAAACATGCATGCTGTGTACTGAAGGGATTTGAAATTATATAAGCCTTCTTGTATGGGGACTAGAATCAAAAGCAACCACTGGATTAGAGTGTTTTAGTTTCAGTAATCGATATTTGGGAACGCTCACGCTTACAGATCCATGACTCGCTCACTTGGGCTAAAGAAATTAGAGAAATACTGAGATGTATTTTCTAAGATGTCCCAATTCAAAAGAAATCTGTGGAAGACAGTAATGGGAACAAAATTAGATACTGCAGTCTAACAGAGATCTAGAAAAAACATGCTGAAGTCCAAAACTAACTCCAGCAACAGGTTTTGATTCATTTACCGTATGTTTACAATGGTTCTCAGACAGTCTAAATTCTGCTGAGTTGCCTGCATTTGCTGTGAAGGTAAGGAGGCATTTCTGAGGATGGAAAGCATCTGAAACAAAAGTCGTAACTTCGCACCAGGATGATTTTTAGTGACCTTTGCAGGACATAGGAATACCTTTTTTTAAAAAGCCTTTTAAGATTGATTAACTTAAGAACTGACAAAAGCCTTGTCTTTTGTCTTCAGAGAATGTCAGATCAAGATCAGTTTCTGAGCCAGAATTAGATGGGTTCTCAAAGTGAGGTTTTTTAATGCAAAAAGATGACTTCTTCAACTTAGGCATGCTCCAAGAAAAATCTTCAAAATGAATACAAAGCAGGACTTGAAACTATTTTTGGAAAATAAAAAAAGTACTCAGACCAAAGGCTCCAAAAGCAAATATGCAAAGCACAGACTTTGGGGCCCACTGGTGTTTGTGGAGATGTCACAACAGGTGACGACAACACAATGTGCATTATCACCTGGGCCACTTTCACTCTGCACAAAGGCCTGCAGACTTTGGATTCTTGCAAGTCTTACTGTACATTTGGTTGCAGTTATTGGGATGGCCAGGTCTTTGCCTAGCAGCATATTTGCCTATGTAACTACTGGATTTGCATTTACAACTATGATAATTACTCATGCACAGGACTTACACCATTGTCCTTTTTTTGCCGTTGAATTTCTGGCTGTGCCTATCCATGCGATACTTCTCATCAGATTGTCATGGCTTGTACAGAACACCGAGATACTTCAGATCCTGGCTTCTCCTCCACTGCTTTCCTTATGTATTTTTTAAATCTCTTTTGAACTTAGCATTTTTATTCTCCAGCTCTGAATAAATGCTTATTTTAAAAATAAATAAATAAAAAAATAAATAACACTGCACTGTCAGTGAGAAGGGCAAGATGACCTAACCCATCATTTTCTTCTCCAACTTCTATGATTCTATGATTCATAAAGCAATTTATGTTTTTATGAGCAAAGTCCATGGGGAAAATCATTAGCAGTAACCAGATCAAGAGTAGTGCTCCTGATGAAAATACTTTTGGTTAGGAAACTTGGTAGAAATAGTATGACTCTTAAATTAAATATTTCCCTTAGGCCATTTGACCTGCTGTGTATGTCTGCTGAAAAATTAGGTTTTTCTTCTTTTGACTGCTTCTTTCTGTTTTTCTCATTGAATTGTTTTAACCTACATAGCTCTAAAAAATTCACTAATGGACCAGGTGCCTGAAAAACGGCACAAAATGAAAAGGCTACATAGATTTAACTCCAGCGGGCCTGAGATGTCCAAGGTTAAGCTGGGCATTAAATGTGATTACCCTGTATTGGATATGTGGTTTTCCCAAATACTTTTTTGGCATCCTTATATCAAAGAGCAGGATGCTGAGGGGTGGAGAGAGAGAGAGAGAGTAATATTGTTGAGCAGGATTTGAGAAAGAGCTTAGAAGCTGCTGGCCCAAGAAGCGCCTTTTTAGGAATGGAAACTTTCTTTTGCCTCCTGGCAAAGCTAACCAGGGGCTGGCTGGATGCATCTTTGGTCAACCACCGTTAAGAGCACCCTCAGACCCTGATCTGAAGAGATTGTCTCCCATTTGTAAGGTTCAATGAAAGCCCATGGCCTGTAGCTGTTCTGAAGGAAACCTTCAAAGACCGCCTTGCCCAGTCTGAGGTCTTTTTTAGGGAATTCCCAAGGGCTAGTGGTTCTAAGTGCACCTGATCTGCTTATCCTTTCCACTGCCCCATTCAGCCTTTGCCCACAGACCTTGGACTCCCAGAGCAACCTCTGGGAGGAGAGTTGACAAAGCCTGCAAGGAGCAGGCATCACCCGTCCTGTGGCAGAAGTGAGGAAGATTCTTCGCTTGTCAGTCTGGGGAGGGATGATTCCTCTGAGGGTTCCACATCCCTTCCACCTTCAGCCTTTCATGCAAGGAAAAGCCAAATAGTTCTTTAAAATACCTACCTTTTTCATCTCAGTGAGTTGAAACTGCATTAAATGCCTTCATCTCTTGATTGCTTTCTGTTGCAAATGACTCCAGCTGTTGAAAACTGAGACTAACATGTACCAATGAACAGTTTAGAAAGAATGAACAGATTATTCATCATGTCATTGGAATAAACCCACCATATAAATTTCAGCCAATTTCAATTCAGCCAAATAAGTCATGGCTTATCAGATCCTTCAATTCACCTGGAGACTTACATTGCCTCAAGGCTACTTAGCAGAAAACATATAGAGAGCAAGGTAGTGCTTACAAGTTGATTGTCCATATAACAGAAATGCAACTGGGACTCTTTCTTCCCTTGCTAGCACTAGCTTTGTGCTTCACACCACACCGCCCACGTGGTAACACAACCCAACTTTGCTAATCACGTTTTAAAAAATCTTGGCTAAGGTACTTGCCCCTGAGAGCTTCCAACCTGAATAAACTGTGTACAGACAAAAGAAAGGGATGGGCTGCAAGAAAAGCCGACGGTTGCACACTGCTGGGTCTGTGCCTGTGTGTCTGTGTCCCCACGTCTTATTGTCTGTGTGCCCCTGATGTGGGCGGACTAGTGCTTAAATTATGGGTGCACTCTGGGGACATTTGTAGTTGGCTTTTGCAATAGTTATGTGCAAACGTGCAGCAGCTGGGAGCAGTTACAAAACATGGCTAGCTGAAAGTCACACGATGTGACTTGGTGCATTGCTATATCTAGGTGGGTACAGGTATGTAGGGGATCGCTATTGGTTTCCTTTCTCTGTGTGTGTGTGTCATTAAAGGATGGACAAAGAAGAGCAACTGAATCCACTTACATGAAATAAATTGGTATATTATTGCAAGGGCACGCTTGCAGACCAAAGGAGCTGTTTCTGAACAGGCAGGACAGTCTTAGCAGCCCCTCAGCAGTCAGATGAGCTCCACGGTCCCCCAGAGTGGCAAGGGAACAACAGCCTAAAATGTACGTCCTGCAGTTGGGCACGTCTCCCCACTCTGCAAAAACTGTGCATGCCACCAGCCCATTTTTCATAGTGAAAGTACACAAAGAGTGAAAGAGCAGAGAGCAGTTTGTGCCTTTGTGACTTGTGTTTTCTGAAGAAAAGTGAAGAGTGAGGGGGAAATCGGCCTGTTTCCATTATGCACTCAGTTTCACACATCCACCCTGATTTGCTCCAGTGAGATAGCACTGGGCCTTCTGGCTTAGCACAAGACTGTGTAGCACAGGAGTAACACATAGCACAGGACCACCTGACACTGGATCTTAAAAGTCTGGTTGCAGAACAGGACCAGAGGTCATGTGTTTGGATGCCGTCACCTCTGCAGAGCATCCATGGGCACTCTCAGGTCCCCCACGTCCCAGAGAGACCTCTCCATGCCCCACATCCTGGCTGCTTGGCTCAGGATGGTGGAACAGCCCCCCTGGGGCAGAGGCAGCTCTGGGCGGGGTTTTCCACCCTTGCCACGGCTCACAGGACCGGCACAGCACCAGCTTGTTGTCTGAGGCCTCAGAGTCCCCTTTCCTATCCACTCTTGGCATAAGGGTCACTGGCATCAGGAATCTGAAGCGAAGTCCATGTTCTCAAGCAGTTGGTTTCAGGCTGGAAATCATATAGACTACAGCAGGCACACTACCCATGAGCTGAAAAGAGCAGTAAAAGCAGCATATAGCTGCTTTAACTATGCCAGTACGAAGAACCCTCTGCAGGCACAGTTCAGGCAAGACCTGCCTCATATGGACTTTACTACTAGAACTTGCAGCTTCTGAAAGCAGTGCTGATTGTTGTCCATGAGAGATGCAAAGGATTATGAGATTTATATGAATGCTCGGCACTCACTGGAGTAACAATGATAGGGGGGATCCTTTTTGTCCTACTCAATAGGTAGGACCTTAATGGGTTTTTAATAACAGCATTGTTGAGTTTTCATGGTGCAGACGCTTCTTTTCTATATGGAAAAGATGGAACAGAATTCTTTTCCCTGGCATTTATCAATCTCACTGCTAAATCAGTTAAGAGAGTTACTGTTGGGTGATGTGAGACAGGACATTTGTCATTTCAGTTCAATAAAATTGACAAATGTGTGCAATACGAAATCTTGTGTCAAGACAGCTTTTATGGGAGCATGGTAGCTCATATGTATTTGCTTGCCTAGTTATTTGGCTGTTTTTTTAAAGACATACAGATGTGTTGACAGGTTAAGCTCCTTCCTTGCATAAAGCAGGTAAACAGGAAACCAGAGTTGCTGCAGTGCGGGCTAAGACCAGCTCAGTCCTTTAGAAATTATTTCAACTCCTTTTTTGAGTCACTTAATCCCACACAACTCTTCTTCCCCCCACCTTGAGATGAGGAATAGATAGATAGTTATTTTTCACTTTTTTAATCTTTGTCAGCCTTTGGGGTTTTTTTGCATTTCATGTTCATTATTTTATTGCCTAGGGGGTTGAGCAGTTACAAAGATTGCGGTGAGTATTTTTATGTGTTTACCTGTATTTCCATGGTGGGATTTTTAACAGCTCTACAGCCTCGGTCTAACTTCTGAAATTAGTGGGCAAGTACTGTAACAAAAGCAGAATTAGGTGAATGAATAATACTTCTGAAAATGCTTCCTAAGCAATCGGTTGGTCTGACTTTCTCCTGTCAACTGTACTTACCTACACAACTGTACTTACCTACAAAGAATTTGTAGCTGTTAAGATTGGTGAAAAAGTCAATTTCCATAGAAATATGAAAAAAGACTGCATAGATGCCACTTGTATTTTGTGTGTGTGTATGTAAAGAATTAATATGCAACACCCTGGCAAATAGGTTGGCAATGGGGGATGTGATTATACAGTAGTGCCCTCTGAAGACCTTAGTTCATTGACATGCCAAGTGTCTTTCCAGTGAAATCAACTGGTGGTGCTCTGAATCAAAGATTTTTGAGTCTGGTCCTTCATCCATCATGTTTCTTCAGCAAGGATGGATTTTCAAATGGCAGTCATTAAATGTGAGTGAACGAAAAGTTTGTAGAGGATGCTGGGGCTTTGCATGAGCTGGGGAAGGATGGAGTTGTAAGTCAAACCCCACGTTGCATCTGCCTATTGTGGTTTTAAGGATGTCCTATATCCCTTACCCTTCCTAGAAGGAGGTTAGCTAGCAATCCCCTTCAGGATTCACCACCAGATACTTACTGCACTGGTGACAGATGAGAAAGTTTCTTGCAGGGATGGGCTGGAGGGCAGCAGGACCCCATTGCACACAACCTCTGCAACCCGCTTCCTTCACCCTACTCTCCGCATAGTGGAAAAGAGGGCCTTCTCTCCTCAGGCTCCTATGAGAGCTAGGAGAAGGATGGAGGAAACTTTCTCCCAGCCTGGAGTGGTCAGACACTCCCATTCGCTAAACAAGCTTTTGACGCTGCGGCACCTTTTCTGAAGCCTGTGGTTTTGAGGAGTTGCTTTACTTACGGGTTTACCAAAACAACATGTGTCTAAGAGAAAGGATGGACGAAGCTGTGTGGCACTTTCAGTGAACAGCCCTGTTTTCTTCATGAAGTACAACTGGAACAGGTGAAAATCCATTGTGTCCCTCTGCAGTCCCTCCCAGCTTCATCTGTCCCAGATTATCAGGATGTATAGCAGTTTCCTCCTTGCAGGCCCATATGAAAGCACTGAAGACTTTTGCTTCATCTCTGTCACTTGTGAAGAATGCAATAAGGACTTTCACTCTTGCCTCTCCATTTGTGCCCCTGCTCTTCTCTCATCCACTGCAATGGGGAATTGTAATGAGTAAATGCATTTTCTATTAGTGTTAATGATAAATCTTGGTCAGACTGTTCCCATGTCAGTGCCGGATGAGTCTGTGCAAAGTGTGAGAGAGCAATGCTTCACAGAGGCCATCTCAATTCTTCCTCTGAATCGTAAGAATTTTCTGTTGTATGAGAGCATGATGTCCTTGTTAATACCTGTAACACATCCTAAAGAGATGGAAGAATGGAAACATCTTCCTTGTCTTCTTTAGTCATGGAAGAGATAGGCCTGTACAAATGGGAGGAGACACAAGAAAGAATGTAAGCAGCCACAAATGAAAAGTTGATATATATTAATTTTTTTCAGAGCACCCAACCTTTATTCTTCCCTTGTACTTTGAGTCCATTAAGCATGACATGCACCAAGCCTTCTTCTCACGGCTGACCAGTCCAGAAAAGCCAGGCTGCCTCATAACCTTAGCACATAAAGCTGCAGAAAAGTTTAAGCGACAGTGTTGATTTAATTATTCAGGATTCTGTTTGTCTGAGTCTGTCTGCCTCTCCTACCTACACCCTGCATTATGGGCTGTTCTTCATTACCTGCTCTACCTATCTTCGCAATCTAGCCGCAAACAGTTTTGGTTGACCACACCACTTCCCTCTTGAAAGTTAATACTGTTTGACTCATTCTGTACTGCTAACACCAAGCCAAAGAAAACAAGCCAAAGAATAACCTGCTTGTATGCAGTTTGGAAACTTCTCAGAGGCCCTGCTTTCAAAATGCTATACAGTAGCTTACTATATCTCTCTGCAGCTGCAAAGAAAATGAGGAAAGCAAAAAATGGTTCAAGAACCTAAAATAAAGACTAGGCAGAACCACATGAAATTTATGAGCTTTCAGTGAAGTGCAGTCCTGTGTAGGCACAATGGGGCGTTAGTACAGAGGAGGGACTGCTTAGTAACCTGCAGATTAAAATATCCAAACTCCTCTCTTTGGAAAAAAACAGGCATTTTCAACTATTGTGTGGAAACACCAGTCACCAGTCTGGGTAAAAGCAAAGGTCTTTAGTTTAAGGGAACCAGGTATCCCAGCTATATACTTTGTTTTGGACAGGAGCAAAGTTTTTTACAAGTCGTCAAAGTCTGAATGGTCAGTATCCATGGGGAGTAAATTTACTTTAATGTTGCCAAATTCCCCTGGCTTACATAAACAGTAAGCCACAGGACTTGACCTTTAAGTTGCAGATCCCTTGTTCGACTCTGTCTGAGGCTGGATGATGGAGACCTTTTACTGTCCCGAGATACTTCAGTGGACTGATGAAATGGGCTTCTGTCTAAGCTACTTCCCCGCCCTCCAATGCTGTGATGTCTGTACAACCCACTGTCCTGTTTGTTTGTTCTCTCGGAGGCACTGCAAAGGTGGTAAATGCTGTCATCCCTTGATTTTCCCACTCATACCGAGGGAGAGAGTCCAGAATCATCCCACCTAAACTTAGACACTTGATTAAGATGCCTGAATAGGAGCCTGGTCTCCTGTATTCGTCAGAGACACAACCCTCTCCCAAAGGCAGTTCAAATGTAGGCTCGGTCTTTGCTGCCCGACCCTTGTCTTTCTGCAGCTTTTCTTTGGACAGAGGTGTCTTTTTGTGCCTGTATTTTTCTTGGTCGCTTGCTGGGCTGTCGGTTGGCTGGTTGTGCCTCATTCTGCACCTACTCTCTCATACATATCTTCAACTATGATGTCTCAGCCCATGGCTGGAGGGTATTCTTATGGTGGTTTGTATGTGTGGGAAGATGCAAACTATAAAGAAACAAAAGAGGCTTTTGGCAATGCGATGCTTAAGTTGGGAGTCATTCAAACTTTGTCAAGGAGTCGAGATTTTTAAAGTATATACATTGACATGGGGGAAAGGGAAAAGAAAGCAAAGGGTATAATTTTGCCGACTAATTTAACTTTCATGAACAACTTCTTTCATCCAAACTTCCAGTGCTCAATTCCCTTACTTTTACTTCGCTGCCATGACCTAATTCCTGGGGTGAACCCACAGAATAATTGCACTTCCATGACAGAAATAGAGGACACATATATCTATCCGATTCGTCAGAAGCTTTGGTGGATCCATGGCAAGCAAAATAATTATTTTAAGTGGAAATACGTTTGTGCATTGCTGTTTGTTAGTACAGCACAGACCTCATCAGCAGAGCTGCGGGGAGAGGAAGCATATTTCCTGCCTTGCAAAAATTGTCAAGATTGCTTTTTCTGGCTGTGGTACCTCAGGGTAGACATGAGGGTTTTCGTATGTTCGTCAGGAGGCAGGGAAAGAGCTGGAGGGACCCAACCCGGAGGAGCCGGCAGTCTCACAGTCAGCTTGCCTGCTGGAGCAAGGGAGACCGGCAGCCCCTGCTCATCCCTTTTCCTGGGGACATTATCCACTGAAGCTTCCCGATGCAGCTGGATAGTGAATCAGTGATGCAAAAGACTCTTGGCCTGGAATTAGGATACTCACTGGAAAACAGGAAACTGAAGTTTGTTTTCTAGTAAAGATCAGGCAAGAGGGACTTGACCCAGACTCTCCCACCTCCTCGTGTTTGTTCCAGGGCAGGACTCACTCTTATTGCAAATTTTGCTCTACCTATAGCATCTGTTTGTGTGCTTTTTTAACAAAAGCACTGATTTAAAAAGGAAGATCTAAGGGGGGGAAAAGGCAAAATACTGTTTAATTACTGATAAAACACATAGGAAAAAAAAATGCACCGACTGCTTGGGGTGTGTGCTGTTACAGTGGGGTGACTAACCCTGCAATGGAGGGGCAAGAAGCCACCTGGGGTTCCCCCCAGATGAAGTGAGGAGTTACCAAAGAGCAGGGAACCTGCCATGTAAATCTTTGTTCACTTTGTTGGTCTCACTGAACACTTGTTAAGCACAGAGCCAAATTGAATGACCTGGTGGAAAGGATCAGAAAAGATTGTACCTGAAATGTTTAGTCTGGCTGCAGTTACCTGGAGAAACAAGAAGATTTTTCCACAGAGACACTGAAAGGATGAGATTTGCCAAGGAGCTGATAGGAGAAGCACATCTGGAAGGGTTTCCTGATGTCAGTTTGTCTGTGCTTGGCATTGCTCGGTGTTCAGCTTCTGAAGGGCAGCTGGATGTCAGCCTGGCCACCGAGTCACGTAATACCCAGCCTCATTCACGTGTTTCCCAGCACCTCATGCCTACGGTCAGGTTGGGTCAGATGACGAACACTGATTCTGCTGGTAATTACAGACGTGGCACAAAAACGTTTAGCATAATATCCTGTCTACTATGATGTTCCTTCTGTCTGGAAAGAAGGCTTGCATTGTACAGTGCTTAAGAAAAACAGCAAAAAATATAATTGCTTGTGAGTCTACGTGAAGCTCTGACTACCATCACCATTATTTTTTCTTACCACAGCAATAATATTTTTAACAGAGGAAAGAGAAAATATCCTATTACGTGGCTAATTCCTTTTAAATGACTTTTTGCATTATATTTTTGACGCTGTACAAGAGGTTCATGAGCTCTGATGCTGTCCTGTACTGATCTTTCTAATGCCTGCGTTTAGTATAAGTCTCTTCCAATTGATGGAGGCTAGAGAGGAAACCTCTCTGCAGATTGTTTCTATTTTCAAGCTGGATTTCCTAGACCCAGTAGGCTGCCATGTAATAATGTTCAGTGCCTTACTCAAGCATGTGCATACATCTCAGGATCGGGTCAGGTCTGTTTGCAAACATAGCAAATGGCGTCCTAGAAAACCTACTTGGTTTTTCTGTGCAGGTAGGAAATCTGGGAAAAAGAGAGTACAAAGTATTTTCTATCTGGAATATCTGCCCACATAAAAAAACGTTACTGTTTACTGCACTTAAGGCACTATTTCTATTGTTAGCGGGAAAAAAAAAAAAAAAAAGAAAGCTTTTTTGCAAGCAGGATAGCTGATTTTCAAGCATTTGCATTTCCCAGCTTGGTAGTAATATAGAAGCACTATTTTAATTCACTTTTGTTTACACAAATATGTCATTTTTTACACTGAAGATACTGTGCTTACTTCCTAGAATAAGAGTATATTTTCTTCTCATCCTTCACTATATACAAAATAATTGGATTTATTTTAGCTCTATGGCACAAAACAACGTTTACCATTTTATTAATCAGACACAATGAAACATGGGTTATTTTCTACCCCACTAGAGCTGGAGCCAAACCAAAGCCCTGAGCACAAACAGCCCTGAAAAGAGGAGATGCTTGGATCAAGATCCAATGCAGCTCCAAAGCAGACAGCTTTTGTTAAACCAAAGTTTAAGGGGTCTCCTCAGTCACTTTGGCAAACTCTGGTCAGATGCTGTATTTCCCTCTGTATGATGCCCTTTCTGGGTGTGAAAAGTTTCCACTTCAACTTGGGGGAAAGGGGTGGCAGAGGAGAAAGGGAGAGCTATTCTGCTCCCCTTGAGGAGAAAGGGCTCTGCTTTATTAAACTTCCCTTATACCATTTCTATGCAAGTAAAACCTGCTGATTTGGGACAGCAAAATTTGAGGTGATACACAGAAAAACCTGTGGCGTTTCTGTCTGGCTCTGGCTCTGGCTCTGGCTCTGGCTCTGGCTGGGATGCTCAGCAGCCGTGAGCCAGTGAGTCTGCATCNCTGGGATGCTCAGCAGCCGTGAGCTAGTGAGTCTGCATCAGACAGTTGGTGCCCCAAGCCCCCAAGCCCAAACCTTTTGCTGGTGTTAGTGCCTCCTGATGCACCAGCTCCAAATAGTTGGATTTACGAGTGAATGAGAGCAAGTGACAGAGTGTACTCGTCCTGTGACATAAAAGAGAAAAATATGTCCCCACAGGAATTTCAGTACCTTCAACTGCCAGAATGAGAGTAGCAATGCTTTTCTTAGCCATTGCTTTACCTGCTTCTGCCCTTCTGAACCTGAAAGGCACTTAAGTGACACTTTTAAAAACTAGGTTAAAAGGAAGGTAATGGGACACCTCTTTCTTTTTCCACACCTGGGGCACTGCTGTCATCTTTGTGGGGCTAGCTGTGGTGTGAAACTCAGACCGAGCAAACCATTCCCGATGAGTGCCCGGTGTGCACAAAAATGGGGACTGCCAAGGCACTTTGTTCTTGTTGCTTCCACATCCAGAGCCCCAACCACCTGGCCATGGGCCAAGCTGAGTGCTCCACAGTCTGTTAAAGTCTATAAAACTGCATTTCTCTCCCATTAAGAGGGAAAGCACTTTCATGTTGCGTTGCTGTAAAAGTATCGGAAAAGCTAATGTTTTCTCTGCCCTGTTTGCTTTCAAAAAACCTGTCTGACCTCACTGAGACATTATTTGAAAGGGACAAGGAAAAAAAAAAAAGCCCAACACCCCCCACTCCCCCCAAATCCTGTGATTTAGCCAAGCAAGCTGGATGTCCTATTATTCCAGTGTCTCAAACACTGAACTTGCAAACCCAGGGAAGAAAATGCTGCCCTTTTCTGTCTTCTGCTACTACCTGCAAATTAGTGCTTGACAAAAAGTATGAGGACTAGGGAGGGAGAGTGAGAGGGGACAGTACATGAGTCTCATGGCAAGCAGTCTCATGGCAAGCTGTCTCTGTTAGCTCTGGGCCACAGTATTCTTCATTCAACAGCTGGATGTTTGATTGACTTCCATACAGTCCCGTCTGATTTGCAAAAGTTCCATGGCAGATCCTTGTGGTCAAACTGCCAGCTCAGCAGAATGGCCCCACTTTCCAAGCACCTTCCTGCTGCTCTTTTTCATCCTGCACCATCACACTATTCTCTTGGAAAGGGGAAGCCCGGGATTGTGGTGACCATGCTGAGAGTCTGCCACAGGGCCACTGCCTGACTATGGGCAGGTCACCTCATTTCTCTGTCATTCAGTTTTCTAGCTATAAAAGGGGGATAATAATAGTCCTGGGCTTTACAGGGGTGAACCAAGGATAACGTGCCTGCTCTTTAAGCAGGGTGTTTAGAGGGTAACTTCAAAGTAAAGCTAATAAATACAAAAATACAAGTCACCCTAGCAAAGCTCTGCCTGTGCATTTACAGTGGCTTGGGAAAACCATTTGTATTTGTTATATTTTTCTGACACAGTCCTTTACTTTGGAAAGTAAAGGATGTTGCCCTCTTGCTTACCTTCACGGAAAACAGGTTCTGTGTTGCTACTTGTAGCAGTCAGCAAGGAAGAAGAGGTGAAATAGCTCTTCTGATTACAGGGGGCGGGGAAGAACCACTTTTGGAGCTACATCTTGAGGTGACAGTGGCCTGATGTTGTTTTGAGGTAGTTTCCACCAAAGATTACTATGTATGGACAAAAACAATCGCAGAGTTCCCCTCAGAAGGAACTGGCTGCTCTTTGTCTTTCCTCCCCAAATGCATTGACACAAGAGGGACTTCCACAAGCCCAAAGGGTGAGGCAGATCTCAGGTTCAGCAGGATGGTCTGGAGCAGCTCAGGGTTGGGGTGGGGGACGTCTAGGAGTTTTGCTTGGTGAATGCACAGTGGAGACATGCAGAGATGCTCCCAGCAGCTCAGAGGGAGCTGGCCTGGGAATGGGGTGCCCTGCGTTGACCTTGGGGAGGATGCTGTGCTTGGGTTCATTTGCCATGCTTGCTGCCGGCGAGCTGGGATGTTGAGAGCAAGCTGGGGTTTGTCTGCCCTGCCTGGCGCCGTGTGCCAGCTCGACACAGATTTAGCGCCTGAGCGAGATTCAAAGGGAAAAGTTATTTCTTGCCTCTCTGGCCTTAATGCAGCCCTTCTCCTGCTGGTTTAAGAGGAAAGGCTCACGTCTGTGCGAGGCGCCTAGCACACCGGCTTGCACCGCAACTTGGTTCCATGCCAGGAAGGCAAAAATCTGGATGCTGGGAGGGCAGCACTGGGGAGGTAGGAGGAGAAAGTAGGGTAGCAGGAGGTCAAACTTGGCATTGGTGCACTCACTTAAAAGCAGTCAGCGTGGAATTTGAAATTAGGAATAAATTGCACTGGGGGGAGATGGATTTGGAAAGACCTGGCTCTTGGCTCCGCAACCTCTGGGTTCGGCCTGCTGAAGCTTAAAATAGTCCAAATGTATGAGGTATTTTACACATCTTGTATGACTCTGCGTATTTGCATTCAAGTCCAGTGTAAGAAGCCCAAGGCTTGAGGCAGCGTCCAGCTTTGCTGACAAATGAAGCATTTGCTCTTGACCAACCAGAATGCAGATAAAAGA
>VZTM01041143.1:10238-108835 GCA_013400555.1 Jacana jacana | reverse complement strand
TGAATTACTCAGGCTCGCTTCTTGCTCCTTTGGCACTCTCCTGGTACAGAAGCACTGGAATCATCCCGCTGAGGTGGAGCCTCTGCCTGCTCTTCTCTCCTCCTCATTTCTGGGGCAACTCGGAAGGCTCATCTTTCAGGATGGCAGCTTTAATGCACTGTACCTCAGGGGACATTTCTGTCGGCTGTTGAGATTAGCTGGGTCACTGGGCTCTCTTACTTTTCCGTGGAAACACCTTATTCTGGTTCACCACTTGTCTTGCCCAGCATCAAATCTCACCTATGGCATCAGCATGCTGGAGATGTTGAAAGCAAATATCTCTGCCTGCCCCAGAGGCAGGTGCTCCCACCGACCTGAACTTTGGATGACAACACGTGGCCTCATGTTTGATAGTGTTTCAGCATTTGAGGCAGCTACTCATTGGTTTTTGGGTTATTCTTCACTGGCTCTTGAAGCATATTCTTGGCCTTTGAATAGCCCAATTGTGAGGAAGATTAAAAGCCCTGATTGCAAAACTCCAGTAAATAAAATCTCTCCTAGTACTTTACTGACAAACCCTGTTTCTTTCCATAGCATTCTCCGCTTTAATCCCCTCTTGGCAGAACATGACATGTTTTGATACCAGAGCTCAAATTACCTTCCATGGTAAATAAAACAAACAAAAAATAAATAAGAGCTCCTTACCCTAAAAACAAACACCCACTGAAACCAGCTTATTATTCAGCTGATGCTGCCCATGTGCCAGAAGATACCACTTTGATTTTGTAATTGATTACATTCTATTCCCTCAAATACTGAATTGAGCCCCTCCAAACTTGAAATGCAGAGAGATTAGAGTGGAGTGACCACAGGCACCTGTACTAGTTGCCATCTAGAAGACAAAGAAACAGGAAACGAAGAGACTAGCACACAGATTAGTACTCAAATGTTTGTTTCTGAGGTGAAAACCCCACCTCAGTATATAGAGCCTGCATGATCTGGGCGGGTGGAGGCAGCTAGATTTGGATGGAGTGAAATCAGCCCCTCTAAATCTGCAGGGGCTGCAGTGGCTGCCTGTGCTCATAGCAGCCAGGGGGCTCTGTTTTCTTCACCAGAGGGTTCTATCCACGGGGTGGGGCTGGGGGGGGGTTCCTTTCAAAGCATCAAGTGCAGGCATGCCCTTGCCTCTTCTGCTGCCATGCCTTTAACAAGATGTTGCGTCAAACAGATCTTCTCTAGTTTATCCCGTGTGGTTAGAGGGTTCACAGGGCTCCTTTCACATGACTAAGTACACAGTACACCCTTAGCAAACTTATTTATAAGTTTTCCCTGTGTATTCAGTACATTATAACCCCTATAAATGGAGATTATTCACATGCAAAGAACAATGGGCTTGGATCTGCTCAGTAAAACAATCAATTATGTGGGGAAATGCACATTATATAGTCAAATAGAATATCACATCTGCCTGACCATTTTCATTCTATTTATACATCTCTTCACTTAAAAGTACTGAGGAAAAAAAAAAACATAGGAAATTGATCCATTAAAAAATTGTGGTTTCGCTATCAAGGTCGGCTTGATTTCCAACAGTAAATGTCTAGGTCTGTCTCAGAGGTTTGGGCAAGATATTCAGTTCAACATTGGCAGTTTTGAGAGCTTCCAGGTTTTACTGCTCAACTCCAGGCACTTTCAAGGAACCTGGATATCTGCAGAAAGAGACGTTTTTAATGTCTTTGAGGAGGTACCCAAAAATGGAACTGGATCACTCAGCACGCTTTAGAACATAAACCATTGTAGTTCGCATCCTCTGCATTTTTAATTAACTACAAATATCAAAGCTTTTAGATATGACTAGTCTGGTTTAGCTTCTGGCAGATCGAATTCAGGTGATCATTACCAACAGACAACCATGAAAGCAAAAACCCCTTGCATAGAAGTGAGTTATGTATTCACTGCTTTATTCATTGATAAGTTTCCAGTATGCTGAGAAGTTGCTGTCAATTGCTACATCCTTTGGCCTGTAGGAAAGACAGTGTGTTGTCAGAAGCGATTCTTCATTTCATTAGTGTCGTGATGATTTGCAGGAGCAAGTGTAGCATTTACCATGATTTCAGTTCTCACTGCATAAGGTTACAGAAATGTATTTAATTTTTAAAATCCCAAGAGCAAATTGTGATCCTCATTCTGCAGTAAAGCACGTGAATAACTGCTCGAAAGAATAGCCGCTTTGATATCCTTGAGACCTACATATACATGAGCAATTTCACATGCAAAACCATTTGCAAATTCAGACTCAATATTAATTAGTTCATGGGGGAAGGTATCCACCACAAAACAGTTCTGCTCTGCCATACATTCTAATAGTGAACACTTGTGTTAACTTGAAAAGGAATCACACAAAAAGGAGGAAGACATTTCAAGTGACCTTAAACCAAGGTTATCCAACTAATGTTCACCTAGATACAAATTGATTACTAGGTTATTGTCATTTTCACCCCTCCTCTCCAAATACTGTTTTGAAAAGCTGTCTGTCAGCTGCCTTCAGCTTTTAAGCACATACCTGGGTGTCCATGCCAGGCTCTTATGCCAATGGTGTTCTCCAGCCTCCATCCTTGCAATCCCTCTCCCATCACCCCACTGGCAGATAAGCCCCAGGAGGTGGATGCAGTAGGGGACAAGCCTGGGACCTGCAAGAGTCAGCCCTGGCCCTGGGAAGCCTCCCATCGGTCCTCTTTTTGCTCAGCAGGGGACTGTGAGTGCTGCCCATCTGTGTTAAGAAATGCAAGAGCCCCTGCTCTCCCTGAGGATGGAGGAGCTGGAGAAGGGACAAGGGCTTGCAGTTGGGATCAAGGGCAGCTAAAACTGAACTGCTGGGACATAGGGAGAAACCAAGCGGAGCAGGGCTTGCTAGATGCCACAGGCACATTGGAGTGACCAGCCATCACCAGTGTGTCTGTGGGTCACCCATGGGTGACTGAGCCAAAGATGGTGGGTGCCACACAGGATCTCTCCCTGCTTGTGCCAGAGCCCAAGAGGAGGAGCAGGAGGCCACTGCCACTACCCTCTCTTGCCCTCACTGGGGTGACTAATGTGGCCAGATGTAAAGCAGGGATTAGGTTGAATCAGGTGAGAGAAGTAAAGGCAGAGAGGAGAGAGTGTGAAAACAGGTTTTCCTGGAAAAGTGCAGGAAATATATCCATGGAAATGAAAAAAAGGAAGGAAAGAAAAAGAAAGGAAAGAAAGAAAGGAAAGAGGAAGGAAGGAAGGAAGGAAGGAAGGAAGGAAGGAAGGAAGGGAGAAAGAGAGAAAGAAAGAGAAAGAAAAACAGCTGTGTTAATTCTTGTGCTTGTTTGATCATGTTCAGAGCCTCCTAAACTCCCGTGGAAGGGAAGAGTTTTGTTTCATGAGGGTGGTGCATACGGAGTGCGTGCCCATGTGATTTTTGTATTTGTACGTTAAACATTTCCCCAAGATGTAATTCCTTCCCTCCTGCACTTGGAATAAAGTGACTTTACAAGAAGGACTGCCTTCAAACAGCAAGCAAAGGAGGGCTGTTGGGGCAAGATAGGGCAAATGTAAATGTGTCTGAGCTAGCTGCTCCACCCAGCCTCTCATCTTTATATGAAAAAAATAAAAAAAAATGTTTCCAATAACTGAAACAGGCAAGGTCTGATCTGCACAGACCGTCTGCAGGCATCTGCCCAAGAAGCTGACGGTTGGCTGGTACATCCTCATCTGATTTATGTTGTGTGTGTGTTAAGCCTTAAATTGTTGAGTCTCTGGCTGGCTGCAGTGGTATTACTGGATGGTTGGTGTATGTTTTCAGCTCACAGAGCTGGCTCTGATACTGGGGTTGTTGGCGCTGAATCAATTCCAATCTCACACCTGTCTGAGACAATGAAGGCCTTGTTGCACACATCTCCACCAAAGGCTGTCATACAACTTATTTTTCACATTTGAAGAAGAGGGAAAAAAAATGGAGAGGGGACTGAGGAAATGCTGTCTCCTCACAAGACACGTTCCCCATGCCTGGATGTAGCACGCCTCCCCTTTCTTTATCGGAAAATATGTTTACAAAACAAACCAGTGAAGTGCTGCTTGTGGAAAGTAAAGCTGACAGTTAAGTGTGACTAAGGCTTGGTCTCTAGGGTCTGTAGGACCATTCCTGGTGAATTAAGTGTGGGAGATAGGCATCTAGTTTGTCACACTCTTTCTGGAAAGTTTACCCCCAGCTGGGTTAGTGCTATTAATAGCTTCTTATCAGTGTGCTATTTATTTTGGGGCCATTTCTTGAAATCTTGGAGGTTGTGAAAAGTGCTGGGCTCAGCTGCTGGCTTGTCTGAGATCCTCTGCTTCCTGGCAGTGAAGTAACTCAGCCTGGGTGGAGAAGCATTCTGGCTCCAGACACCAGTCACTCCTGAGTTGAAGGCTTTCTCTTGCTTGTCCGTCTATGCCCTTGTGGTCTACTTCATCCACTCTTCCTCCTCCTGTTCTGGTACACAGATGTCTTAGATGTGCATCCTCGGGAAACAGTAAAGTTTTAGAGCCTTTTCCTGCCCTTTCTGTTATGCCCTTCTCCCCGCTGAGAGTGGATGCAGAGGGAGGGGCTGCAGATCTGTCCCATGCAGGTGGGTTTTTTTTTCGTTTACTGTGTTAATGGCAATTTTTTTCCCAACTCAGATGGAAGGCACGTGGCTGAGCATTTCCTTGGAGGGGGAGTTAACTCCCTACAGCTAAAACAGCCTGAAAATGCAGGATGCCTTCCAGACTCTCCTCACATAACTGTTTGCCATGTATCAACAAAGGCTAACTGAGCCTCCAGAGCCAGCAGACCTGCTGCAGTGCTCTTAGTGTCTGGATCCACCCATCCAGGTTGTGCAGTTCAGGCCTTTTTCTACATTCCCCTTTTCTACACTTTCTAGCCTGATCTCCTCCATTTTTGCCAGCATCATCCCTGGTTGCATCACTGGGGCTGTGCAAACGGGAAGGGGTAAATGGTGGGCTGGGCAGGGAGAGTGACGTGAAACACGTCGGAGCATTGTGGTTTGGTCCCTCCTCATTTTGACTCTTAGTGCAGTCTCTGTCCTTTGCCCCAAAACATCTGAGGAGGGAAGTAGAAAGGGGAAAAGGAGAGGGTGAGGCCCCGCAACCCTGCCTGTATTCACCAAATTTTGAAGGGTGCAGAAGCAGACCAAAAGACAGCTCTTCAGCTAATGTAAGTTGACCTGGCTCTACTTACCACGCCAGGTGAAGATCTGTCCTTGCACCTTGTCAGGGTGGTCTTCAGCATAAAAATAAATGATTAACTCTGTAATGAGTGAATATAAAGACAGATGGTAAGGCATACTTCTGTTGGTACTTGCATACCTTTGTTTTAAGAATACAGAAAAAGGCCCTGCGGTGATGAAATGCAGACAGGAGCATGATGTTATCTTGTACCTATAAACCTTGCTCTGAGTCCACTGGTGGCCACTATCCAGAACTGCCGAGTTCAGACACACTGGCTTGTACTAAGTAGAAATGGCGCTTTCAGTCTTCAGTAAACAGCATTTTTGCCGCAGGGCCCAAATCCTTCAAACATTTGCCTGGGTAATTGTCTGGTTTTGCCTTCTAGTGTCTCATCATCAGCTTATCTGTAAGTTCAGACTGGCTAAATGAGCATGTGAGGATGGGGGAAGAGCTGCTGGAGGACGGGGGAATAAACCATTTCATATTTAATTCACTGGCAGGAGAGACTAACATGAGTGCAGCTAAGCGATCATTTTAGGATCACGTTGGGGAAAAAATGAGTAATACAGCATATTAATTTAAACAGATTAAAGAGCTGCACAAATAAATGAAGGGGGGGGTGGGGGGTGTTTTGTTTACCTGGCAGTTCCAAAATATCAACAACTGCAAAACAACAATAGCAAATACAAAATTTATGGGTGACTTTCAATGTATTGTTTCATAATGTTGCCAGTTTTTAAAACAGTGAAAATGAAACACAAAATATGTTTCCATTAGGGCATTTTCCGAAGTTTTTCTTTCCCTGACCAAGCCAACAATCTATAACCTAAATTAACCTTGTTTCCTGCCATCACACTGGATTTTTGCGTTAAATGTGAATGTCTTTGTTTGGTCTTACTTATACTGGTGTTTGTTAGGAAAGAATGCAATAATTATTTAATATTTGATTGCTTACATATTGCAATTATCTTTAGCTTTGAGGTAGCTTCTTAAATGGGAAAATGTTCCTTTTGCTTATAATGATGACTTTTGATCTTACTTTTCATGCCACACTTGGCTAAAACTGCTCAGTTCAGCACATTCAGTGGGGTTTAGCTAAGTTTCTAAAAAGTTTTTGATGTGTCAGTGTTTCAGAGGTTTGTAACTGCTAACAGAGAACAGTAATTTTACATGATATTTCTGAACAGACAGGATACATACAGGGTGTAATTTGAAAAGAGGTTATAGCAAGTTAGACTTTTCAAGCCATTCAGAAGTGTTTAGTATATTAAAGGTTAATTTTAGAATCATGGAATCATAGAATGGTCCAGGCCAGAAGGTACCTCTAGGGTCACCTAGTCCGACCTCCCCATGGTCAGCAGGGACTGATTTTTTAAGATGTTTAATACAGAAAGTGAAACAAAGCTGTTGTTTATATAATAACACCATGTATTTCCTATTCCAAAAAGAAATCTTCCTTAACCTGGCAACACAACAGCTGTTTGTTAGTTAATACTGGGAATTGCTTTATTTCTTCCACACTGGGACATTTTGCAACATTTGACATGTGTTGACACTTCTTTTCTGTACGGGATTACAACTTTCCTTCAACGCTGTTATTCCTTACTCCACCCATTCTGGTAGCACCCCACCTGCACACAAACTAGAAATTATGATCAAGACGTAGGTACACAAAATCTGGGGCTGCAATGCATGTTTCCCAGCTGTCCCACTTTGTCCTGGGTCCTCTGCAGAAAGAGCTCTAGCAGAAGGGGCTTCACCAGGGAGTTGAACAGGAGATGGGGCATCAGCAGGCTTCCCCCAGGCCTTCTCCTGGCACCACTGCCCTGATGGGTGGCACAGACATACCTTCCCTGTTTAGGGTATCCCCCTTCCAAACCTCCCTGATGGGGAGTGCATGTCCAGGGCATTGCTGGCTGAGCCTTGCACTTTCAAAGCCCCATGCCTATTTATTCAAGGGTCTCATTTTTGGCACCTTGCATTGGAAGGGCTTCAGCCCTGCAACAGCTTCTGTGCGTGTTGATTTGCTGAGCTTCTGTTTGGCACCTTCAGCAGCACTAAAGCAAGAAGCACTTTAAACTTCAAAGCTCATCCTGCCCGTATTTTTTACCCTTCAGATTTAGATCTAGCTTGCTCTGAAATCAATGAGTATAACATTTAAGTATATCCAGCAGAGCAAACACGCAAGAGGAGCTGAGCCTAGTGGATGTCATGAGCACTCCTGCTCCCGCAGCTGTGGAGAAGGGTTGAACAAGGAGATGAGTCTTTGCCTTCCTTTTAATCTTTCTTGCTCTGGCTGGACTCCTCCAGCCTCTCGGGGGGGAGTCAGGGGAGACGTCCTGCTGCCACCCGCCAGGGCCACAGGTCGGGTGGAATCAGTGATGGCTGCAGCACGGCAGGATGCTGCATTCCTCAGCTACACAGCAAGTGCCAAGGGATTTTGTAAAGGAAGCAAAGCATTTCTTAAATGGTATTTTAAATGTATTTCTGGACTGAATGCCCCTGACAACCCAGTGAGTTGGGGCTTTCAGCACATACTTCTGGGCTTGACTCATTTTCCATTTTGGTTTTGTACATCTCCTCAAAACCAGCTTGACAGTTTAGAGGTGCAGATCATTTAATATAGTTTTCAACAAGTCTGTTTTGGTTTAATACTACAGTGAGCAACAGTTTCTGAGCCTTTTTAAAAAAATCCATGCATCATTCTAAGTCAAACTGACTTTACAAATATATGTTCACATGAAGAAGACCTTACTTCACCTTGTAAATCAAAGCTGCACTCTGGAGAGAGGTTTCATACCAGTGGGCTCAGTATCATTTTTCTCAAGGTGACCTAAGTTGTTAAAGTATGAAGGTTGCATTTGATATGTCACTTACTTTCTCTAAGTCAATAAAATGAACCAATGTGTCCTTAGATCATCAGAGAGATCTGCTTATTACCAAAAGTTGTTTTAATCCTGATTTGTGTTAGAATTTAAAAGAATCCAAGCAGATTTCATTTGCCATCCTGAATAAGGGTTTGGAGGGTGACACTGCTGTGTGTGCAGAGTGCCCCTAGATGAATTCTACCTTATTACTTTATAGGCTTTCTTCTCAGCACTTGGGATGAGATCATGAAAGTGTAAATGGCTGTTATCTTCAAAGGCCTCTTTTATACTGACAAAGCTCCACCTTACCCACTCATATTAATAATCTATTGCAATCCTAATTAGTTCACATCAAGGTCAGTGTTTTGTGGTGGTAAACTCCAGAGAGTAAGTTTTTCTTCTAGTGCTTTCATGTTGAAAAAGAGGAGGGAGCTGTAAAAGGAGAGATTGATGAGGACTTTTTGTTTATCTGTAGGCTAAAGAACTTTAATATGAAGTAATTAGTTCATATCATCAGGAGCAACCTATAAGATACCTGCGGCCACACTGTAGTCATTCCTTTATCGCTGTGTCTCCCAGTAGACTGCAGAGACTTCCCCATTCAGCTTTGCTCCTTTTTTCATGGCATTGGTTTTCCAGTGGGAATAATCCACCCAAGGAATTTTCAGCCTCACATTTAATTGTCTTGAAAATAGACACAAAGCTAGGAAATGCTTCACTGTGGCATGAGCTCATTACTGCCTTTTTAAACACCCAAAGGTAGTGTCCCTCTCAGGCAATGGCTCTGGGGCTGGGCACCAAGGTATCAGTAATCTTTTCCCAGGACTAGCAAGGTCAGGTCCAGCCCACAGGCACGGAGGTTATTGCCCTAGAAAGGAAGGGGCAGGTAATCTTGTCTCTGCAAATAATGATTCCTTGTGACTTCCAGGTCCTGGCCCAAGAGATATCTCACCAATTCCTTTGGGCTTGCTCCACCCATGAAAAAGAAACATTGGAGGTGTAACCAGGCTGGGATTCATTTCACCTAACTTTATACATCCGTGTTTTGTGTGTCTCCGTCTGACACAGTCACCTGGTATCTTTGCAATCGCAGAGAGAAACAGCTGTTCATCAAGTGTGATTCACCCGCCTGGCTTAGCTTAGATGTCTCCCTTAGGATGAAATAACTTGCACCCCACAAGTGTCTGTTTCGCCCTGTTGGCAATAAAGTCTAGAGTCTAGACAAGTAGCTCAGAGGTAGACGCCTACATTGTAGATCTCTCAGGTGGGATGAATCCTGCCCCAAGAGCCAGGACACTGGGAGACAGCATTACATTTTGTACACAATTCACAACATAGTTCTGCATCTGTGTTTCCAGGGCATAATACCTGCCCAAGGCAGCCTGAAAGCAGCTCCTGTCACCAACAACAGGATAGTGAGATGGGCTAATTGACCAGCTCCTCAGTGAGCACTGTACCCCATCTGAGCCCTACGCTCCAGGTAGGGTGCTTTCAGAACGTGAGCTAACTAGTGCAAAGTAGATACATCTCCCCCAAGCTGTTTTTACAGGTGAACTTTCCCTGCCGGGGTGACATCAGGTAAATCGCATGTGCTCTGACTCAGCCAAGTGCTGAGCTCTGTGCCCTGAGTGCTCTGCTGAACTGGAGGCTTGCTTTCTGCCTGCATCAGTTCTCCACCTGCTAGAACGAGGATTGCGATAGTACCCTTCCTCAGGGGGCAGTGTGTGAATCAAGGAATTAATTAGCTGGGAGGCGGTCATGTACTAGTGTGGTTCAGGGAAAGGTGAAGGGAAAAGCAGTAGCTGGACCTAAAGCAGCGGAGGAAAGAAGCTGGGGAGGGAACAGGTGGGACAGGAACAGAGATACTCTGTTCTCCAGCAGTTTGTCATATCGACTGTGGCAGCAGGTCAGGGGAAGCTGCCACAGTCCCCATGCAGTTCCCCTCTGGAGTTGGAGACATGATTTCTAGGTGTGGATTTACTGAGATGGGTAAGGGAGCAGTAACTCTCCCAATAGGTCCCACCTCCTAGTCCCTGTGCAGGTCACCACAGACTGTACACCCTCCCAGCAGCAGAACAACAACCTGCTCTCTCCTTAGTGCCTCTGAAGCCAAAGGAAACCTCGGCGCCATGCAGCAAGTCTATCTGTGTGCACATGTATGTACGTGCATGCACACACACGTACGTGCTTGCACTGGCATCCTTCCACCCGAGCCACGGGGCTCTCTGCATCGCACCGCCTCCCAGGCTGGCCACAAGAGGACAGAGGGTGAAGCCTGCTCGCCAGCCAGATACCACATGGTATCTGTCCCCGATTTCCTAACTGTTTCAGTTTGTGCTTTAGCAGTACGCTTAGAGATAGGGGAGAACACTGCAGCGGCATGGAGTCTGGCGGCGTGTCTCCTCCAGGGGAGCCAAAAGAGTGGAAGGTCAAGGTTGAATTCTTTTCCTTCATTCCATGTTGATGGAGGGAGGGGAGGGAGGGAAGAGGAGGACGGGTGGTGGAATGGAGTCTCCCTCTTGGACAAATAACTGCAGCTCTCCAGGGTGACTCATACCTCTGAAGACAAAGAACAATGCATCTTTAATTTGCAAAACTCAGCTTTTCAACTTCTGCGTGTCACTGGCACCCAGAGACCTAGCAGTTTGCCCATAATGCCATCATGTTCTTCAAAGCGGCAGTGACGCCAGCCCAGAAGGAGTGTGCTTACTCAGGAGGAGAGATGGTTTATATTTCATTTGAGCAGCTTATGTACTAACCTGCTAGGGCAGCACATACATGGATTGTGAAATCAGAGTTTTCACAGTTCGGTATTTGGAGTTGTCTGAACTTCCTGATTCTGGCACCAAGTTAGCAATGAAGCCCGAGTGGTTTTAAAGAGAGCCCCCACTCCCCGCAGCCAGTGGCCACTACTAAAATGCTACTTGTTGTTTCTTTATGGCACGTTGTGCATATATAGTTCTGCTAGTCTAGGCAGCTCATTAGGGCAGCTTTAAACTTGAAGGAATATGCACTTCTCCTCCTTTTATCCACAAAATATACATGGCTACAGCAGATGCTTTCTCCTGCTGCCTTTGATATTATCTCCAGGCATCTTACTATGCACTGACTTTCTTGACACGGATGTGAAAAGAGTGAAGGAAATTCAAACAAACCATTAGATCACACTCAATTTTTTTTCTCCCTCCACTGCCATCTCTTTCTAAAGAAAATCTAGCAAAAAGTCTTCATACAAGACTTCCAGTCTGCCACTAACTCAGTACTGGAGGACTAATATCCTCAAAGGCACCGGCAGATTTCTTCCTCAAGACCCTTTCTACTGCAGCGTTTAAAAGAAACGTTGTGACACAGAAGACCTGGTGCACAGAAGCTGAATGCAAAGGGGAGTGAACAGCAGAACTAGTATCCTACACCCCAGCACCTGACCACACCACTCTGTCGTCTTCTATGGTTTTCCTTGCTACATGTCTGGTCCTCCTCAGGGGCTGGTGCCCTCCTGTATGTCCATGCAGTACCTAGCATGCTTTGGGAAGTTCTGCATCACTGCTAAGCACCACAGCTAGAACAAACAGCCTCAGCAACTGCTTTTCAAAAGGTTTCTGCTTGAGGCTGGTATTTTTCTTTATTCTCAAGATGTGGTGCCTCAGTGTGGAGAAACACCCTCATTCCCCTACCCCACAGGAGGATTTTTAGAGGCTCAAATGCCTCTAGAACTTCTCTAGCCTTTGCAATACTCCACAAAACCACAGTAATATTGAAATAAAATTAAAGCAAACATTGAGGCAGGAGTTGCCAAAGATGTCTCTTCAAGAGAATAGCTGGGGATTTGGGTGGTTCTCTCCCCTCCTCCAACTTAAAAATTTCCAGACACACGACATATCTGTCGCTGTCGTTCTCAACCAGAATAAGTCCTGTCACCTGTTAGCAATCTAAAAGGGGCTTTTCAAAGCCATGGAGAGGAATGAACGCTCATCTCCTATAAGTTTCCAGTGGAAATTGGAAGGCTTTGAAAAACTTTCCCTGGGGGCAAATCAGATCTTGCACCCACCTCTGTGAAACCTGCAGGTCTCCCAGCTGTTGAGCTGGGAGGTGGCTTTGTGGTGTGACAGTGGTTTCCACAGCCTGGCACAGGGAGGGAAACCACCCTGCAGGGTGAAGTAGCTGCTGGTGGAATTTTACAGTTTGCTCTGTAATTTTCCAGCTCCTCATGTTCCAGCGCTGAGAGGTATGAGAATACCAGCCTTGTGCTGCCACTGCCATTGCAGTTGCCACTGCTGCTGCCAGTGATGAACATGTCCTTTGGAAAGTCCCCCTTATTTAAGCTACTGACTAATTCTTTCAGCTGCCGGGAGATGACACACCTTTTCACGGTGCTGCATTAGGCTGAGGATTTGCTGGGTCCAGAGTGAGGGAGAGAGATTGAGTCATTCTGGATGCCTTGCTTCAGAGAGAGCCTGGATCAGACTCAAGCAGGACCATATCACGGTCCCTTGTGCTTCTCACAGCTTCACCTGAAGCTGCTGGCACTAGGGAGGAATGAGAGAAAACAAGCAGGAGGAAGAGGCAGAGACATGCACGTAAGAGATGTTGGCAAAGAGGGGAGGAAGGAGGAAAGAGTGAAGGTTTTAGGCAGGCGGCATCCTTCTCCTAAGCATAAAACTCCGTGGAGTGTTTCTGTGCTCATAGTCCATTTCCTCTATTAAGCAAGACACCTCTCTGAATGAACAAGTCTAATCAAGACCATTCCTGCCTTATATTCAAAGGAAGGGAAAGTCACTCTATAAAAACTGTTTCCCTTTGGAAAGATTAGCAAATCAGACCAGGGAAGGGGGGGACATGGACAAATCCCAGATTCAGAAAAGCCTTTGAAAGCAGTTAAGGATCTCACTCTCGCTTGTCTGCCTCTGAGTTTGACACCAGTAAACTAAAACCAGCTTTCACTCACCCCACGTCTTCTGCCAGTTGCTGCCTTTAAAGTCCTCGCCAGGATGGTGGAGGAATTGCAAAGCTCGACGCTATGTGACTTTCTGGGTTTGTTGCATATGACTGACAGAAATTTTTGCAGCTTGAGAGAAAAAGTCTGGCAAGAGCAGTGGCTATTTCGCAATTCATCTTTGTCTGGCTGTGCTCAGGATGGGGGGATTTTCACTGACCGAGATAGGAGCTAATTAGCTGCGTGGTACTCCAGGCTGACTCCTCTATCTCCCTTCATCCCGGCTTGGGAAAAATGACTTTGTAGAAGGTAGTTTGTCCTGGTAATTGTATTTTCAAGCAGGCAGGTGTCGTTACTGAGAAGGACGAGGAGGCAGCCCATGTGTGAGTGCAGCCTGGCTGGAAGGGGAAGGTGGCAAGGCGGGCAGCCTGGCTGAGTCAAAGGCATACCTGCTCCCTCTCGGGCCACTGCCGGCTCCGCCACCATCCTGCCTCACGCCACGGTGTACTGACTCACATCCTGCTGCTCCTTTCTGGAGCTTCCAGGAACATGCTGTATCATAGCGAGATTTGGCTACACAGCGCCTCTTGGCTGGGAGCAGGCAGCAATGTCTGACCTGCAGTGACACACGGAGAACCGTCTTTCTCTTGCGCTCCAGGGACATAAACCAGATTCAGAGGTGCGTGGGATCCAGCCCGGCACAAGCCACTCGCATCCGTTTTATCCTTTTGGCTCATACGTGCGGTGTGCCCTGTTACCTGATTTGAATTCAAAGCTTAAAAGCTTTTAATATGGCTAAAAATAATGCTTTTCTGATCAGACTATAAAATCGCCTGGGGGCTTTCTTTAAGGCAGCTTGGTATGGATTGTTATATTTGTTGTATAGAAGTGATGAAGTGATAGACATCTTCGTTGTCATTTCAAGCAACATCCTGAGCTGGTCCCCTGTGAGTCACCACAGCCCCACTGAAACTTGCTGATTTATACTTCCAAGTACCTGACAGCATCACTGTGTTTTCTTTCGGAGGGAGAGCGGCATGTTGGTTTACATTTAAAAGTGTGTACCCCCTCTGAAAAAGAATCGCATAGAAATAGCACCCTAGGACTTCACGTTTATTATGTCCCAGGGATTTCTATGTCCTGTACGCTCAGGATCGGTTTTGCAGACAAAAGGATGTTCTGTGAAAGCTCAGGAGATACTCTGAGGATGTTCTGTGAAAGCTCAGGAGATACGCTGAGGTTTTGACTGAGGTCTTGACCCATTTGGCCCATGCTCTTTTGTACTTGACCATCAGTAACAACTTTGGAAGCCAAAATATGCCCTGTGTCACACTAGGATGACTCCATTGCGTGGCAGGTGTTTCTTTAGCCCTGCTTATCCGCGTCGGTTCCGCCGGGCAAGCGTACTTTTGGTCAGGGCATATACATCTCTNGGCACCGGCCGCCGCCGCCTTCTGCAAGGTCTCCACTGCCACCTACTGATGGACTGCTGTCCCCGGCCCGGCATCTGCCGACCCTCCGCCTGGCCGCTTTCGGGTTAGGCTTTTCATTTTCCCCGGCGAAAATAGCTGGGAAAATTAGGAGAACCAGAGGGAGCATCATGAAAGGGGGAGACCTTGGCTTTTTGTTGTTTTTCTGCCGAGTCTCTAACCGGAGCTTGTTTCATTAAACTATTAAACATTACGCAACATCTGTGCAGCTTCATTACAGCTTTTTAAAACGAGCCGAACGCAACCTTTCTGGCAATAAAACATGNTGTGAGTCACCACAGCCCCACTGAAACTTGCTGATTTATACTTCCAAGTACCTGACAGCATCACTGTGTTTTCTTTCGGAGGGAGAGCGGCATGTTGGTTTACATTTAAAAGTGTGTACCCCCTCTGAAAAAGAATCGCATAGAAATAGCACCCTAGGACTTCACGTTTATTATGTCCCAGGGATTTCTATGTCCTGTATGTTCAGGATCGGTTTTGCAGACAAAAGGATGTTCTGTGAAAGCTCAGGAGATACTCTGAGGATGTTCTGTGAAAGCTCAGGAGATACGCTGAGGTTTTGACTGAGGTCTTGACCCATTTGGCCCATGCTCTTTTGTACTTGACCATCAGTAACAACTTTGGAAGCCAAAATATGCCCTGTGTCACACTAGGATGACTCCATTGCGTGGCAGGTGTTTCTTTAGCCCTGCTTATCCGCGTCGGTTCCGCCGGGCAAGCGTACTTTTGGTCAGGGCATATACATCTCTCCTGTGCACCTCTACTCTTGGGTACCCGCTGGGCCCAGAGCTGCTCCTGAAGGAGATGCTACTTCTGCACAGTGAACTGCGCAGAGCAGATCTGCAGGTAGCCAACGCTGGCGGCATCCCGGGTGGGAATGACTAATAGTTGTTAACAAAGGTCGCACGGAGGGCTGTGGCGGCTGCAGGAAAATTCATCCACCAGCCGGTTATGTCACAGCAGGTCTCGGAGGAAACCCGGCCGCTGGGCTCTTCTCCCTCCGCCCGGAGCGGCGGGTCTTCTCCCTCCGCCCGGAGCGGCGGGGCCCGCCGGGCGATCCCGGGGCGCTGCNTTTCTGGCAATAAAACATGACGAGGCACGAAAGGTGGTTCAATACGTTCTGCTTAATAGCTTGTTAGGCATGAGGCTAGAGGCCGAGAGCTCGTGACTACACAGCAAGGTGTGAATTATTGCACCATAATTCTCGCCCTGGAGTGGTTTATTGCAATTAATAACTGTTTTCATGTTTTAAATACATTTTCTCACACCGTAAAAAGCAGAAATGGAAAGTACTTGCTAATGGGAGAAATACCAGGAGGACCGGGCACAGATCACCTACTGGAGGAACAGCCTTGGTTTCGTGCTATTTTGATCTGCTTTTAAATGATTTTGGAATCCTGTTTGGCTTTAAAACTGTGTGGGCCCAAAGCCCTGTTATTTCCCTTTGTTGAAGTAGCTCTCCCTGCAAATCTCTTCACAGATATTCAGAGTTGGGCAGCCACTCCCATTTATTTGCAGCATATTTTCACCAAATTAACTTCAGCCACACAAACCCACACATTCAGTTCCCCATGCCAAGCTACTAACTTCTGAAAAGTGCACTTCTTTATTTTGAAAGCAGAGAAAAGATGGATTCATAAAGAGTCCGTTGCCTTTTTTGCGCAGCGTAGTTCTGTGGCAAAATTGAACCCGTTCCAGTTTAATTTTGGGTAACCTGAAAGCTGAAGAAAAGCAGATATCGCAAAAATAAAATGCTATTTGAGGCCCCTAATCCAGATCCTACCAAAGCTGCTGGAAATGCAAACCTTGCCTTTACTGGGACCTGAATTTGCCTTTTGATACTGAAATGCTGCCATAAAAACGCTATTACAGTGATACTTTTCTGCAGTTGTTGTTAAAAAGATGTGAAGGTGGTGCCTGGGATTAGTCAGCACAACCTGCTTTAATATGTGTATATTATATAATGCACTATATTAACATCACAGAATAGATTGCAACTTGTTAACCAGTCTGATGTCAAAAAGCCAATCTTTAAGAGCAAATACAGAGATTGGGAATACAGGTGCCTAGATGGAAAATTGATTGGTAGTTTGAACTTTCACTTAAGAAAGACTTAATGGGATAAGGAGATTAATAATGGGGGTCTCTTGGGCTGTCTGTCACTGTTTCAAGTACCCCAGAGGTCACTAATAACAGCAAATGGATGAGGCAGGTCAGATACCTTGGTAGCCTCTTAAGTCTGGATGTTGCTAGACATGTACTTGGTCCATTATCTGGTTTCTAGTCGGGACATAGCACAAAGCTAATTCCAGTAGCACTGAAAGAAAGAAACCATATTTCAGTTTAGTCTTGTCGGTGTTTGGTAAATCTGTGACACGGCCTTGTTTCCTTTTCTGCTGCTGCGGTGGCTGCTGCAGCTTTTTCTGCCTCTCCTTATTATTGTCCGCTTGTTTATTGTACTTGGAGCTGTTTTATGGACCAGGGTCCCATACTTGCTGGGCAAGGTACAGCACAATACCATCTCTCTTCTCCTGAAGAGCCAGCAATGTAAGAAATGGGAGAAAAGTGGCAGGCAGAGCTTCCCCACTATGCAATGACAGTTTGTAACAGGAGAAAGCAGAGAGCACGCTCTCTCCTTTCAGCCTGAAAAACAGGGATGGGTGATAGCACCCCCTTGACACGTACCCAGATTCCCCTGAAAATAGACTTTCCCCCTCTTCTCTGCAGTGCTAAGACCTAAGGACAGAGCGCCTGAAAGCAGATGATAAAACATTTCCAGCCAAGGGGTTCGGTGGCTTCTGCAGTGAAAAGGGTTGGACCTTTCACCCTTGAAAGTCAAGAGGTGAACAGTGGCAGGGCTCTGTCACCTGGGGTGTCAGCCTTGTCAGAGCACAGGGAGGGCTCCCCAGGCAGGAAGACTAGCTGAGGGACTTTCCATCCCTGGGCCTGGGCTCCCTCTGGCCCATGTAGCATGGCTCTAGAACTCGGCCGCTTTGCTGAACTGAAATCAATGGGATTGCGTGCTGAAATAAGGGAGTAATGATTTAATTAACCCCATTTCAGAACTGAAACACGCAGTGCCGTACCATTACAACGCTTGCTCTGCCGGTGCTTTGTGGTATTTATCCTAATGCTACCCCTGGAGACTGAATTCCCTCATCTGTCTCCCTGTCATCTTTAATAAACACTGACCATAAGTTAACAATGAGATGATGTTGTAGTTCAGAGTAAGACGGGCTTTGTGCCTCTGTCTTTTTGTTTGTTTCTGCTGAAGCCCATTTAATCTGATTGGATGTTGCTTTTCAAACTGCGTGAGTCAACTGAATCTATTTTCAAGGAAGTCTGCCTGAAAAAGAATTAAATATTAATAAGATCTGAATCTGAATATGTTACTCAGCAGAAAAATCTTTACAATACTTTATTCTGCAAGTGGCTTCAGTAGTTGTTTCTTTTAAAGCCTGGAGTTTTATATAAATCTTTCATTCTAAACAGATGAAACAAACAAAATGTAAAACTCATCTCCATAAAGCACAACAAAATAATAATTTCCAGATGCGTTTGCTGTTGGAAGATGAAAGTCTTCGTCTCGGACTTGGGAAATTTCCCTTCCATGCTGATATCAGTTTTATCTGAATGCAGTTCCTCCGACATCTGCTTTTTTCAAAAAGGCAATTAGCTAGATGAAGCTGCAGGAGAATGCTCTTAGAGCTGAAGAAAATACAAAAGATTTTACTGAAAGTAGTAAAAAAATTTCTGTGTAGGTAAGGGGAGGGAATCTTTCTCACTTTGATTTACACAAAAATTAGACCTTTCTATACACTGAAAGATGCCGGTTTCACGTGCAAAGATGAAATGAGCAGAAAAGTGTTGTTTCTACATTGGTACAACTGGTTTGGACAAACTCTACCATGCACCTCTGATTTCAAGTGTCAACCAAACTACTCATGTGGCTAGAAAATAATAGGTTAGCGCTTTTCTGTAAATGTTTTATGCATCTGTGCATCAGGGGCAACAGGCACAAGCTGGAACACAGGAAGTTCCATTCAAATACGGGAAAAAAACTTCTTTCCAGTGAGTGTGACAGAGCCCTGGAACAGGCTGCCTAGGGAGGTTGTGGAGTCCCCTTCTCTGGAGGTTTTCCAGACCCACCTGGATGCAGTCCTGAGTCATGTGCTCTGGGCAATCCTGCTTTAGCATGGGAGTTGGACAATATGATCCCTAGAGGTCCCTTCCAACTCTGACAATTCCATGATTCCGTGATTTTGAGATTTGGCTTCCAAGAAGCAGCAGTTTCTACAGAAAGCCTGTACTCACAGGGTGTTTGCATTTTCAGCTTAGCAGTGCCATGAAGTTTCTGTAGGGCTTCCTGCTTCCAAATTTCAACCACTGCTAGTACATGTACCCACCACTGTGAATTGTAATGAACTTTGCACTCTGAAATGTACACACATCTTGGTTTTCTCTGCCTTCTTACATGCTTGCATAGAAACACAGTTCAGTAGTTTTGTCACCTTGGCACCGTGCAAGACATGCCTTTTTTGCTAAAAGGACTGCAAACACACAGCCCAAAATACTAATGCATCTCAGCAATGGGTAGTCTTTCACCTTGGAAAGCTTAATCTGCTTTTCCTTGACCGCTTTTCCCTGCCCACCATCAACGTGAAATATCAAAAAGCTTCAGAAGAAAAACTCGACCCATCAAAACTCACAGATGCACAAATAATATTTTAGAAAGCAATTCATCTGAAGGTCTCTTGACAAAGGGGATTATGGAACTGAAATGTAATTATCTTGGCATTTAAGTTTCTATTTCCACCATGTGGTTTAGTTCACGTGTTTGATTGCAAAGTTTTATCATTCAAAACAGCCTATAGGTCTCTTTCTCATTGCAGACACAAGGCAAGTGCAGCCATCTCCGCCATGGTCCTACGACCAGTCCTACCAGTACCTGGGCTCTATTGCCACCCCCTCCGTGCACCCCGCCACACCAATATCACCCGGCAGGGCGAGCGGCATGACATCCCTCACCGCAGAGCTTTCAAGCAGGCTGTCAAGTAAGTACCTAAAAAGTTAGTCCTCTCACACTGGGCTTCACCAAAGCCCTGAGGCCAACTTCAAGGCAAGCCAGTTACCATGTCCTAGGGTGCTGCCACAGCTCTTCCCAGGTTGTGGCAAAGGCTTTGCTGGGATTTGTGCAAAGAGTAAAGAAACAGGGTTTGGGGCCCAACATATCATTGTCAAAAAAGAAAAAGAAAAAAAAAAAAGAGGGAAAGCAGCACTTTGAAGATGTATGGAACTATAAAAATAGTTTGGAGTGCTATCATATCTGCCAAGAAATGAATGCCACAGATATTTCAGTTCTGTTTCCTTCCCTCTCTCTAAATTCAGACCAGAGCACAGCAGGTTATGGGTGGACACACTGGCTGCAGGATGGTGGGGTTTGACATTTTTAAGTGTTGCACTGGATTGTCTTGTTCCACCTTCATCAAATCGTACTGCAGAGCTTTACAAGCCAACATAAAAATATAGCATGGAAGTGAAAGCTACCCCCCTGGTTTCCACCATACTCAACTGACCGTCTGCTGACTCTAACACACACATATTGAACCAATATGGGTCTGTTCAATAGCAGGAATTTTCTTTAAATGAATGAGAGCCATATAATTCAAATTTGCACACAGCTTTTTTCAAAAATATCTTCTTTGGCCGCACATACTGCTCTCATTTGAATACTCAGAGCTTCTTCTAAGATCAGAGAGAATCACTTGAACGTGCTCCAGCCTGTCCTATTCTTGTCTTACAGAGACTGCTTCGAAAGAGTCATGGGGACAATGCCCACCAAGAGTAAATTATTTGTTAGGTCTGGGCGCTAATTACATCTTGGAGATAGCTGAAAATACCTGGAAACTTTCAGAAGAAAAAGAAAATAATGGAAATTTCTTGTTTTAAAAAAATCTATAAAAATTTTCATTCTTCATCAACACGCTCTTCTTTTAAAATGAAAATACTTTTTTGCTTTCTCCCCTGTGTTTCCTTCCCTTTGCACTCCTTTCCACTGGCAAAAGGCAGAAACAGCCAAAACGGAGAAGGATGAAAAAAGATCTTCGTAGCAACCAGAAAATTTCAAGTAAAACAAATTATTTCATCAAGTTTTTTTAGTTAGAAAAGTATTTTTTCTTGACAGAACTGTTTGAAATCAATATTTACCAGCTATTTTGATTTTCAAACACTATACAGGGGTGATTGATGCCCGTGTACTTGTAGGTGCAGATTATGTGAATCAGTTTGAATGGAGCTGTTCATCCCATTTTACCTTTACCAGTGCAACCACTGAGTTTGCACTCCAATGGGTGAATGCACTCAGTATTAAAACGTGCTGGTTTTGCATTGCCATAGTGGCCAAATGCTGCCATTGTGTAGCAGGACCCTTATTGTGCTGTGCGTGGTGTGAGCACCAAGGGCTTTCAGTGGTGACTGCCCTCAGCAGTGCAGAGTTTAAGAGAAGGTAGACATGTACACATGTAGTAACTGCATTCTTGTGTTTCTTTTGTGGCACATGGTGAGCTTGGATGTAGAGCACCAGTGCTAGGGCTTGTTGGGGCTTTTTGTGCCCATGGTCAAAGCGATCTACCTTGGGGCAGGCATAGTTTCCTCATGACCTGTGCAGGAATCTAGAAGAGCTCCATTCACATATCTGCATTCTTTCTTTTCTGTCTTAGTTCTGTACATGTGTGCTCATCTCTCCACATCATAAGTAGTTTTTATAATGCTTCCAAAATGTTACTTCTGTAGTAAATGCGTTCCCAGAAAAATCCCAGAATTCCTAGAAAAAACTTTCACAATATTTTCTCCCCAGTCCCATTACTGTCACACAGACTTACTATCTAAGAAATTTCTCCTTGTCAAAACAAAGAGCAAATTTGAGGGGGTTTTAGGCTTTAGCATCTAAAGACACAGTGCCTTAAAAGAAAAAGCAAATATATGGGACATATTTTAAACACATTGACACTAAGTCTCATTATTCTGCTTTTTGGCAAGCTGGGCAAAAGAAACTGGTAAGTGGTGTGTCCAGGAAGTTTCAAGAAGTTTGATTTCCTTCTCAGGAATGAGGTGTGGAAGTACCGTGTCAGGCGCCACCTTCAGCCATAGCTACTCTGAAGCTTCTGCCAGTCCATACCGTCATGTATCTTGCAATGTTAAATCTAAACGTTTAGGGAAAGGTAATGTGGCCAGGGCTCCCATTAATCTTCCAGAAAAAAAAAAAAAAATGGAAGGCAATCTCAAAAAGGAAGCATACAGCATGCGTCAGAGCTTTTCTAAGAAATTTACAGAAATTCATCACAGCGTGCTGGCTGTGGCATTGACGAGCTTTCAGAACTTGGCACTGAAGTGTGTCTGTTTCTAGCTTGAAAATCCTGTCAGAGCCAAGAGCTTTGTTTTCTCTCTGCTTCTTCTCTTGAGTATTTCCTTCAGCGCAAGGCTCCTCTTCTGCAGACTCCACGTCTTGTCTGAGGGAAGAAGTTGTCTTCTGGAAAGATTTTTTCTTAATTATTGTTGTTGTTATTTTAATCACGCATAGCTGCCAACTCTAGGGACTGACACCTTCCATTAATCTGAGTCATGATGAAGATCCTTCCTAAAGAGGCCATAAGCTGCTCAGCTTGTTTAATCCTTGCACACCAGGGAAGGAGACGATGGGACCGGGCATACTTCCATGGATGTCAGACAGAGCGGAGCAGGATTTGACTGTCCTATAAAACGTTTCACTTAGCGGGATGAGAAAGACTTCAAGCACACATGAAAGAAAGACAAAAAGCCAACCCCCCAATTTATGGTTCTGCTTTAAAAAGGCAGTACTATGGTTGTCCTTTTTCATACCCTCATTAGAGCCAAGATTTTCATATACGAAGACCTTCAGTGATTCTGATTTATCTTGACTGTGGTAGAGTTGAGAAGTGAGTGGAGAACTGTGCTCCTAAGTGGTGACAGCTGGGCTGAGCCTGCGTGTGTAAATCCTGCCTGTGCAGGTTCGTGTACCCAAAGGGCAATCTCTGCCCCATGGAGCTTCTCATTTGAGTCAGCAAATAAAACCAGGTGCAAGGAGAGACTATGCAGAAGCCAGTCAATTTATATTTAGGCCCCATCAGTGTCCCTGTTGAGTCAAGTGATGCAGGGCAAGGAGCTTGAGATCTATCTCCCTGTTCCCCAGCTGCTGAGGACAAGGGCACTCTGAAAGTGTAAGTAATTGCATGTGCTGTAAGGTCCCTAAGAGCAAACACATACACATACAAAACAGGATGACAGCTTGGCACTCCTCTTTGATTGTTGCTTTACTGAAATTGATCCCAAATATCCAGATCCATGAGCACCACAGTGACTACATATAGAGCAGGGGAGGGATAGCTCTGTTCTGGCAGTGTCGGCTGCACTTTGGTTAACCGTAGACCAGAGCGTGGATGTTGGTTATCACCTTGAACGAATGAATCTCCATTCTGCCAGTTCAACAGTTCTCTGTCTCCCTTCTCCACCACCCAGGTGCTTCTGACCTCACTGCCTTCAGTGACCCTCGTGTGGGAATTGACCGCTCCTTCTCGGCGCTCCCCTCCATCTCCGACCCTCGGATGCACTACCCGGGAGCATTCACCTACACGCCAACACCCGTCAGTTCAGGGATAGGAATCGGTATGTCTGCCATGTCCACGGCCACGAGATACCATACTTACCTCCCACCTCCCTACCCAGGCTCATCGCAGGCACAAGGCAGCCCATTCCAGACCAGCTCGCCCTCCTACCACCTCTACTATGGAACCTCCGCCGGCTCTTATCAGTTTTCCATGATCTCGGGGGGGGACCGGTCCCCGCCACGCATCCACCCCCCCTGCACCAACGCCTCCACAGGATCGACACTCCTCAATCCCAACCTCCCCAACCAAAGTGATGTGGTCGAGGCAGAAGGGAGCCACAGCAACTCCCCCACTAACATGGCCACCACAGCGAGGCTAGAGGAAGCGGTGTGGCGACCATACTGAAAGAATTTTAAGTAGTTATGGGCCAGGACTAATGTGTTTTCCATTTCCCAGTGCCCGTAGGTATCCCATAAACACCCGTCTTGCTTATGGGCCCTGCCATCTTCATACATCACTTTGAGAAGGAAACCCTCCAGAAGCCAGCACTCCCAGGAGTGGTGGCATGTACTAGCCAGCCCCTGGAGAAGCAACATTGCTCCAGCAAAGCATCCCTTGTAGGGGCTGAGCTTCTGGAAAGGAGGACGCCTGTGTTGGTGGTCCAGAGGTAGCGAGGGTGGGTAGAAAAAGTATCCAGTCTGTTTCCAGGCCAGTGACATTCTAACCTGCCTGGGCTTGAAGGTCTCCACAGCCCTAAAGAGAGTTTTGGTTCACTTCTATTTTTAAGACTCAATACCCTAAAAAAAAAAATAAAAATCTTAGTGAGTTTACTGCATCTTATGGACATATTAACTTTAAGGAGGTATAGGAAGATTCCCAGAGGGAAACTGTGAATGCTTCTGTTTTAGCAATGCTGTGAATGAGAGGTTTTATATGTTGAACTTCATTCTTTCTTGTCTTTTTTTTTTTTTTTTTTTAAACCAAGTTGTATATTCCAAAGAATATGGAAAATTTTTTTATTGCTGGGGTTTCGTTTTGTTTTGTTTGGGGTTTGTTGTTTTGGGGTTTGTTTTTATTTTTAGGATGCAGCTCATCCTACTTTGCATCTAATTTTTTTTATTTCTCTTGGCACCTTATAAATTGCAAAAAAAAAAAAAAGATTTTACTCTTTTTTTTTGTTTTAATCATGCTTGCTTCTTTCTTGCTTTGTCAAATGAAAGAATCAGCCCCTTTTTCCATGAGTTAATTTAACTTTTTTCTCTTGGACTTTTTTTTTTTTAATACAACGGCTACAGCCTTGGGTCATTTTCAACTACTGTACTAGTTTGATGAGTTCATTGATATTTATGCTTGATATTTAGACTTTTCTTATTTGTTGATACTATTATTATTTAAATATGCCTATATTAAAAAAAAGATCAGCAATTGCCATTTTTGGTAGCAGCCAAAGTCAAATTTATCACATTGAAAAAGGCTGGAATAACGATGGGTAAAATGACCTCCTAATTACCTGGAAATATTGTTTACAATTATCTTACTCTCATTTTACTCAGCTAACTGGGCTCCGATCCTCAAAGGCATTTAGGTGCCCAACTCCCAGTGAAATGATTTAGGCACCAAAATCCCTGTGAATTTCTGAGCCTTCCTACCCAGTGGAGTCATCTCTTCCTGCTCCTTCCATGCTTTCCCTTCATCACCAGTTGTGGTGACCCTCAGGATCAGTAATCAGGATGCACACACGTCCTAAGGCAGACTCAGTGTTCCCTAACTCAATACACCCCTGTATGGCCCCATTCTGCTCCTGAGCTTGCCCGAGCTTCCCAAGAGCACTGGTGGAGGCCTCCAAGTCGTTCAAAAACCAGAGCCAACACGCAGCCAGTCATCATGGCAAGGGGGCAGTCCTGGCTCCAGTGGAATCAGTGTGAGGTTTGCTCCTGGCTCAGCAGAGCCAAGATTTCTGTGCAGTACAAAAAGCCACATCCCAGGGCACTGGAAAATAGATCAGACCGTGCATCACCAAACGGCTCTAACTGAAGAGGGTTGTCTAGCTCATCTGGAAAGCAGGGTAGCAAAGAAGGGGCCTTAGCGCTTCCTCCGCCACCAGCTTCTGAGGGAAGAGGAAGGGTATTTCAAACAGGTGCACACCATTTTCTGTCCCGGAGCAAACACACAAGGCTTAGACTAACAGCATGTTAATGCAGTCGTCATCCTTGCCCATCGTTACAGCACAAACATATCAGATGTCACTGTAAAGTTTATGGCACTATTTTATTGGAGGGTTTGGTCTGAATGCAGTTGTTGTACTACTCATTAATTACAAACTGCTGATGTTGACAAGTGTACGTTCCAAATTAGCTGATTATTATTTAATGTACCTCTTAAGTGAGTGAAACAATTGCAGGTCAACTCAGAGAGTATTTGAAAGCAGGACTTCAGATCAGTGTTTGATGTTTAAAAAAAAAAAATAAAATTAAAAGGATTCAAATTAAAAAGATCCTTGGCTGCAGGCAGCAAAACAGCTGGACTTATTTAAAACCATTTGTTTTTCAAGTTTTCTCTTTTTTTATATGATTTTGCTTCTTTGTTTAAGTCAGATGCAGTAGCACTTTGGTATTGAAATGTTACAAATTGAAGAATTACATTGTCAATAAGGTCATTTTTCTTCAGAAAATAGGGAGTGTTTCAAGAGATCTCAGCAAAAGTTCAAAATGGTTCTGTTAAACTACGTGTATGGCCTTGTGCTTCTCATTTAGCATAATATCCTTTATCCTTTTCCAGAGTGTTCTCTCCACAAAAAAAAAAAAAGAAAAAAAGAAAAAAAAAAGGCAGAAAACATCAAAATTACATCAGAACAGTTAAAAATGTATATTGGAAGTATGGAGACCTTGCTGAATACAGAAATACAGAGAGCCTACCTGTTGTGGCATTTACATAGTTGGAATCTCACCTATTCAGTAGCCTACAGAAAAAGTCCTTCATCCCTAAGCAGTAGCTCTGTTGCAGAATCCATCTTTCACATTCTCTGTCACTGTGTGATTAAAATCACCGCTCACTACAGCTCTCACATCTGCCTTGTGACTGGACCACCCAAGTGCATAGTACCGTGAGCATGAACCCAGAAGTGAGGGAGAGGAGAGGACCTCAGAGGAGCCAGATGCCACTGCAGAGGGCAGGGCTGCCATGGCCAGGTGACCTCACCCCACTGGCACAAGTGAGGCTGATGTGGCTAGTAAGTTCCCTGGCCTGTCTGTCACCACAGACTGCTTTCTGCTTAAGCCCTTTGCCCCTTCTGGCCCATAGTACAACTACCCATTTTTGAAACTAAACTATCAGGAATTCACAAGAACGAGGAGTTGGCATCTCTCTTACTTTGGAAATTAGAGCCTAACATTGACCATTGCTTATGTCTACACACCTACTGTCCTAAAGGTGAAGTTTAATTTTACTCTCCTTGGTGTGAACAGGATGAGGAACTGCAGAACTGGACACCATGCTTATCCCGTGTTTTTACTGACACGGAACAAAAACCCTGGGATTTCCCAGTGTGACAATTGCCAGCAACTAAACTTTTTGAGTCTACCCTCTCCGTGTATGCCAAGCACAGCACAAAGCAGCACCCTCTCCATAGAGGAAAAAGCTAAGTTCATTATCCTTTGCAATCAGTCTGTTTAATCCCTGTAGGTTTCAGTGTATTCACACAAGTGCTTCTGAGAAACCACAGTTTACTCAAATCTATATTTTTGTAGCCATCCCCTGTCCCGCTAAGGACAGCAAAGATCTTCAAGGCTGTAAAAATGCTCTCATGTCTTATTGTAAGAGCATTTAGCAGGCAGAAAGAGGACATTCGGACAAAACATTTCCTACATTCATATATCTCCAAATTATAGTATATAAGTATATATTTTTATATATGTCTATATATATAATATATATATTTATATAGGTTTATCATCCCAGTAGCTGAACAGAATCAAAAAAGAACCATTGTGCTTCTGCTCACAAGTGGTGGGCAGCGGAGTGCCTTAGATACCTTCCCCAACCCAACGAGTTAATGGCAGTCCTTACTATCAGCTTGTGTGTTCCTTTCACAAGACACAACTCCACGTCCAGATGCAGCTCTACCAAACAATTTCCAAGAAACTCCAGGGCCCAGCTCTCATTCGCTCTAAGGCCCCATTACTTTGCTCCCAGACAACATTTACGCTCACTTCAAGTGTTCCTGCTACGCTTCCAGGGCCACGTTCAGGAGTTTTAGTGCAAGGGGGAGGTGGGTGCAGACTGCATCCCTGCTACAAAGGATTTGTTTTGTAAAATTAAGCCAAATTATCTACTGGAAAGGAAAAAAAAAAAAAACAACCAAAACAACCAAACCAAACCAACCTTTCCTCCACACGGCCCGCAGCCTTTGTCAGAGTGTTCCAAATTGCCTGCACTCTTGAAACATTCGTTACTGCTTTCTGGGTGACCTTTTCCATTGGTGTGTTTGAAGATTCGGGAGAAGTGGATCATTTTTCTGTTTGAGCAAAACACTTGCTTGTTTTCCTGCCTCCTAACGTTTTTCGTATTTTATTTTTGTTAACCTTGCTTGGTCAGTACCCATCCCTTGGCATTTTTCTCCTTGTCCTAAAAGGGTTGCATCAACAGAGTTACTTGTATTTATGTATGTAAATAGATTTCAAAAGCTTCATGGCAAAATATTTAGTGCTTGTAATTACTCTGCGTATTTTTTTTTTTTTCATTTTTCTGTGTTTTTAATGAACATACCTTTGTGTTTGCTTAAATACTGTAGTGAGACTTATTTCTTTCCCAATTAGTTATTTTAGGCTTCAAGATGAACTACATTTTATTCACTTTTGTAAACAGTTATAGCATGGTCTCTATTCAACACTCTTCACTTTTTTTGTGGTAGGGGAGAAATGAATGTGCAAACAATCTGTGGGTTATTTGTGGTATTCTGGGTTCGACAGTTACATCTCTCTTTAAAACAAAACCTAAACTTTCAGTCTGAGCTGGCAGTGTGGTACGTCTGACGGGAGGACACAGCGGGAGANGGGGCGGGGGGAGGGAGGGGGACGCTGTTTTTTGGCACCAGATAGGAAAAGAAAATAGAGTAGATTTTTTCCCCCACTACAGGAAGCCTCTAGATACCACGTCAGAGTAGACTCTTGCTGTACATAGGGATGGCTGTGTCCAGCGCCACGGGAGAATTCATTACGACTAGCACGCAGAGCAGCTGGACTGCAGCGTTAGTTCTAATGAAGACTTTCTTTCTTTCATTCTTTCTTTCTTTCTTTGTACCACAGTTTCCTCTGTAAATTCAGTATCATAATTAGTGTGAATGACAAATAAAATGTTTGACAAGTATGCACAGTGGCCCTGGTGCGTTCTTTCATCAGGGAGAAAGTAACTCTCTCTGAGAAAAAGTAACCATCAGAAAAAGAATACTGACCGTGTATCACCCACAACATGGAAAAAATCTTTCCAAACCTTTCTTTCTTTTCTTTTTTTTTCTTTTTTTTCCCTTTTCTTTTCCTGATTTCTTTCTTTTTTAACATAAAATGACATATTCCTACCGTGCAGTGACCTGGTGGAAGGCCTGCTATCCAATAGGACTATCTAAACAGGACTGCAAAGAAAGGTTGCAAGCACAGAAGCCTAGTAATTGCATTGTATCTCTGGCTTCTTGATTAAGTTTCAATATTTCACGGTCATCTACAGCTCTTATTTTTCTCTCTTAATCTTTTGCCTCTTGAGTTAGATCCTTTTTGGTATTGATGAGTTGAACNGGGGGTGGGGGGGTGGGGGGGGTGGTGTGTTGGTTCAGCATTTACCGGCCATGTTTACAAACCAGATGCTGCAGCATCCCCGAACAGTCACATTTTCCCTTTGACACTGTCATGCTGAACATTTCCAGAAGGGGAAACCACCAGGTTCTGGAAGTTTGCTTTTTTGGTTTTGATTGCAGGGGATTTTTCTGTTGTTTTGTTTTTTGTTTTTTTTTTCGGGGGGGGGGGGGCGGGGGGAGGGAGGGGGACGCTGTTTTTTGGCACCAGATAGGAAAAGAAAATAGAGTAGATTTTTTCCCCCACTACAGGAAGCCTCTAGATACCACGTCAGAGTAGACTCTTGCTGTACATAGGGATGGCTGTGTCCAGCGCCACGGGAGAATTCATTACGACTAGCACGCAGAGCAGCTGGACTGCAGCGTTAGTTCTAATGAAGACTTTCTTTCTTTCATTCTTTCTTTCTTTCTTTGTACCACAGTTTCCTCTGTAAATTCAGTATCATAATTAGTGTGAATGACAAATAAAATGTTTGACAAGTATGCACAGTGGCCCTGGTGCGTTCTTTCATCAGGGAGAAAGTAACTCTCTCTGAGAAAAAGTAACCATCAGAAAAAGAATTCTGACCGTGTATCACCCACAACATGGAAAAAATCTTTGCAAACCTTTCTTTCTTTTCTTTTTTTTCTTTTTTTTTCCCCTTTTCTTTTCCTGATTTCTTTCTTTTTTAACATAAAATGACATATTCCTACCGTGCAGTGACCTGGTGGAAGGCCTGCTATCCAATAGGACTATCTAAACAGGACTGCAAAGAAAGGTTGCAAGCACAGAAGCCTAGTAATTGCATTGTATCTCTGGCTTCTTGATTAAGTTTCAATATTTCACGGTCATCTACAGCTCTTATTTTTCTCTCTTAATCTTTTGCCTCTTGAGTTAGATCCTTTTTGGTATTGATGAGTTGAACCTTACTCCAGGAGTACCAAACTAGATAGTTTGAGGTCATATAACTTATGTGGTACATTGGTTGTTTTTTTCTTTAAATAAATAATGAAACAGTAGTGTTAATGAAACATTAATATGGGGGAAACGAGCTTTCAAAATGAGGGAAAATACCAGAGTCAATATTGAAAGTTCAATCTGAAAGCCTCTGTATCTATGCATATATATATACAAAATTTGACTCTCTACTATATATGGCATTATATTAAAGAAGCTTTCAGTAGTATCCTTCTACACAGTCATGTAGATATACAAAGATTAATGTTCATCTGCTACTCTCAGTGAAGTGAAACACAAGCTACAAAGCAAACTATTAAAGGTGTATTTTTTCTGACAACCTGTCAGGTAGCACACCATTTCTCAAATGATAATTCATATTATCTTTTTTGAATTGGAGCCAAGACACTAAGACAAAACAGTTACTGAATTGCTGGTACTTGAATTCCTAATCTCTTCTGAGGTTAGAAATGCTAACACACACCTCTGACACGGTTACTGGTTACCCTGCTCAGTATGATTACATGACATTTCTTTTTGGCAAAATCCCATGTTATCCCAACAATACTGCATTTATATTTTTGCAAGGGTCTACCCTACTGATTCTTCTTCTTACCCTGTGAAACCCAAGAGCACTTCTTTAGAGGTGGATGATGAAGTAGAGCACATATTTATTCTGTTTCTTACTTTAACACAACAGGAAAAGAAGCTACAAATAGCGACAGTCAAAACAAAAACAAAAATATTACACCCAAGGGCATCTCAGCAGAAATATTTGTAGCTAGGTTTTGAGGACTATGTAGAGGACATACCAGCAGAGTTCCCATTTTTTATAGAAGGGTAAGGCATCAGACTGCCATGGCCATTTTAACCAGATGCACATATCCCACTGACACTGGGCTGCCCATCCTGGTCAGAAAGGCCGTGTCTTTCTCACTTGACAGCAGCAGCTCAGGCCTTTGTGCAGGCCAGCTGGACTGAGGCGAGTCCCTCCCAGCCCCGAGCTCCCCACTTTTCACAGTGGTTGGGCCATTCCAGATTGGTGGCACCAGCTCTCTGCAAAGTGACGGGAGGAAACATGGGCAGTTTCCCTCTCCTCCCCCTCTGCCTTCCTCCCTGCCTAGGGGAGCTGGCAAAGCGGGGAGCTGAGAGCTCACAAGCCAGCAGTGAGCAGTCAGGCAGCCCCCTGTGTTCTCCGGGCACTTGAGGTAGCCATGCCATGGCACTTTGGGCAGGCTGAGAAAAGCCAGCTCATTCCCTGCTGCTTGAGGGGTAGGAAGAGGAAAGGACAAAGAAGGTGGTGAAGGCTGGAGGCTGCTGTTAGTGAGAAGAGGGGCTGGCAAGGATTAGCGCAAAAGGTTGTTGATTTCTTGTTGCAGCTCACACCCTGACTGACAGCTCTTAATGACCTTTAATTATAAAGGGCATTGTCATGTGTGCTCTCCCACACGGCGTTGTTTGACTTGCGTAATGAGGAAATAGCCGTAAGCCAGGCTCCAGAGCAAAAGCCGCTCATTAAATACTCTCCGCCTGCAAGGCACCCTACAACTCGACACAGATGTCCTGGAAAGACAACACAGGTGTGTTACCTTCGGTGTACATGGCATTTTCCCTCTTTTTCAGTGGCTTGTCTCAGGAGACAGCGGGCTTGGATTAGTGATGCAGTTTACTGTGCCCAGAAATGATAACCCTTTTTCTGAGTGGGCATGGAAATGCTGGTTACTGCCCCAGCGTGCGGTCACAGAACGGACAGTAAACTCTGTATTATCTGCTCTGAGACAGACCTTGTTCACAGCATTTATAGCTTAGAAGCATATCACCACTGCAACTGGTATGATACTGGAAGACCTTGTTATGGCACTGTGGTTTCCAGACGTGACTAAAATATGACTCAGTCCAGCACTGTAAATGGGCCAAAAATACAGTTTATCCTTGGCCCCATGTCTTCTTACAACTCTGGGCTTTTTACAGTTCTATGATTATTTGGGATCATATCTTGAATATTACTCTAGGCACCCCCTTTTTCTCACTGGAAGACAGCACCTTTTTTAACTCTTTAACTTTGTCGAGGGCTTACATGAACTTTGCCACTGGGATGCCCCATGGAGCAGAACTTCTAACGTAGGCAGGATCTCAGAGAAGGAATGTCCAAATCACAGCTCATCTCAACTCTTGCCTGCTGGGGGAGGGAGGCACAGTGTAGATAAAAGCATGTCTAACCCTGAGGAGAAGGAAAATAAAAGTTCAGAACCTACAGGTCTTCATTGGAATGTCTAGCTACTGAATTAGGAAGCTTGTTTTCTGGTTTTAAGTTACAGGGACACCTAGAAGTCTCCCAGACTGGATTAGTCAGCACGAGTCACTGTCTGGGAATTGTTTGGGTTTGCAAGAGGAGGATAAAACAATTTAGAAAGAAAATCTAATACACAGANAAAATGCTGGTTCCTGAGGGTAAGAAGGCTGTCACAAGAGAAAGAACCTGTTCCCTGCTGATGCAGAATTGTTTCCTGTAGCATGCAAAACTGCCTCTAGCTGTTTTACTTTCAAATGCTCCAAACACTGGAACATCTGTAGTTTTTCTGGGGAAGCTTAGACGGCGGTCTTACTCCTTTCTGCTGCTGCACTTGACACATCTTGTAAGCAGAGAAGAGACGCTGTGTTCAGGGCAGCCTGCAGTTACAGTTCCTCTGGAGGTTTCTGACATCTGGGTGTGCTTCAAGCAACCCCCAGGTTTATGCCTGCTGGCTGCTTAGTCCCATTTCCCCTGTTTTCTCACACCAGAATCCCTCGGGACCAAGACCTCCCAGTTTAGAAGGCAGCTCTGGTTGCCATCTGCAGGGATACCATAGGTACAAGAGGTGCAGGTTTCCTTGCCCTAGGAGCTCAGCAGGTACATGCCTGAGAGGCACTGAACCCCATGCTACACAGCCCAGCCCAGGTATTCCAGTGTCCTCTAATACCAACAACTGCTCAACTTTTTTATATGGCCTTCTTCAAAAGAGCCCAGTGGTCAAACTGTGCTATGTCTTTACATCAGAGGATAATCACAGGCATGGAAATCCTTTTAAATTGGCTGAAAATCAGCTAATTTTCACTAAGATAAGAAAATCCTCGCATGAAGCCCCAGTGGCAAGCTTCACCCTTCCTCTCTTAAATGTCTGCGATAGAGCGGCTCTGAAACAAGGCAATAGGGGTTATTGTGACACATCGAATGTTTCTTGTTTCTGTTTTGCTGTGTAAAACAGAGGCTAAATTTGCAGAGGGGGAAAGCAACTGTCCTCCTCCCTTTCTTTTTCTGTTCTGCTCCTTCCTCAAACACACACATCTGATATTTCTCCAGCTTCCCATGGAACTGGGAGCCTGGTGATGTCAGTCCAAAACATGTAACTTTTGGGGATGTGTGACCACAACCAGTCAGATGCCAGCATGGCCGTCCCATGGGCATTATGACTCTGGGGCTGGATGAAAGGAAGAACAGTTATTCTATTTTGGAAGAGGAACTCACGTTTCCAAAACTTTCTGCACACAGCGAACATCTGCCTATGTGGTCCTGAAATAATGTTCAGTAGTATCCTTTTGAAAATGCTGAAACCAAAATGATCTTGGTTGCCAAAGGCTGGAGCCTGCCAGCTTAGCTGGGAAGCCTGGGCCTTCCAGGCTTCTTGCTGTGGGAAGCAGGCAACGCTGCTGATCAGCAGCAGCCGTGACCTGGTTGGGGTGAGTCAGTATGTTTGCACCACACTTTTATCAGGAATATTTCCGACCAACCCTAGGTATGAGTGGCCAAAAGCAAGCTCTTTCGACACAGGCGTTTTGGCTACTCTTCAGGGCTGTCAGGACTGTGGCTGTGATCCCGCGGGCTCACCAGGGTGACCTTGCAGACCTCAGGTATTAGTGGAGCAGACATTTGGCCTTGTAGTTCTGCCTTTCAAAATGCGATCCTTTTCATTTGACTTGATTAGTAAGATCACTTTGTAATGTGTATACTTCTTAATCTCCCTGGGTCTTTTAGCAAATCACCTGCTGGAAAATATTGGTGTCCTTTCTCAGTGTGGTGTAAGCCGAGCTTGGCATTTTCTGCTTCCTAAAGTCTTACACGCACCTCCACTCCTATGACACAAAATTTTGGGGTTGCACTTTTCTTAGTTCTCCTCAGGGTAAAGTTAATAAATGAGGCGTGAATCCAGCAAAGCAGAGGTGCCTTTTACCCACAAACATAAGAGACTTTAAGGGCTGGCAGGCTACTCTGTTTCAATGAGCCTTCACAACAAATATCTGCCAGTGTTTTTCCTCACCCTTACAGAGGTGGCTTCTTCACACTTAGGTTTGCTTGCACCCTTTCCTCAGATAAGGTTATGTCAGTCCATAGCTGGCAAACAGAGAGGACAGGAGATGGAGAAGGAATGAGAAGAAAAAATATTTAAATCATGAAGCATGATTTGGAAGTTAAAACCACAAGTATGGAATCACTTTGCAAAGCATGTTTGTTCTCCATACATGCCCTGAACAATGCTCTTTGGGTCAATATTTGTTGCCATGTCTCCATTGCTGCCTGTCTCACAGGAGGTGATTATTCTTTGATGCTCCAAAGTCTGCTTATCAGATTTAAAGTCTTAAGATGCATCATTCATCCACACCTTGCCATAGCATATATATATACAATTACATGGTATGGTCAAGAATTTTCCAAGTGTCCATTCAGCCAATGTGGTTCCATTTAAGATGAAAAAGTCATCGCTGGGTGCTCTCCTTGAGGTGAGTTTTGCTCCTTCTCATTTTTGATACAACAGTGTCCTGAGACAAGAGTGAGTGGAAGAGAGCGAGCCCTTCAGTCACATTTGGGAAGGATATTTTTGTGCCCTTTTCACAACAGTGTCTACAAAGCACATTGTGGTTTGACTCCCACAAGAAGCTGTATGGTTTCAGTAACACAGCTACACAAGAGAAAAGTCTGTTGTGTTTGGTTGTCTTGCAAGAGTGAAGAGAGGCGAGTGGGAGGTAAAATTTATTCCAAATCTTTAAATAAGCAAAATTATGTTTCCTGCCTGTTATCCCTCCCACCAGGATTTTGTAACTTCAAAAGAGAAAGAAGTTCTGTTAAAGAGAATGAGATTTTCCATTGTCTGTTAAAATCCCCAAAGAGTGGTTTCTCATTCTGGTGTAAATCACTGAAAAAATTGAAAACTTGAGAAGTTTTGGGGTTTTTTCTGCCCTTTACAAAACGTATGTTAAAGCTAAACCATCCTAGCAACTCATTTATCTGGGATGCCAATGGAGGTGGATGCTAAAGGAGGAGAAAAATCTCATCTTCTCACAGTGATTGTTCAGTATCTCAGAATTTAATTCCTCAATTCTATCTTTTCTTGTTTGCACCTACACTGTGGAGTTTTATGATCCAGAGCTTTCAGCTGCTGGTAATAACACACCATTAGAAGCTAATATGTCTCCCACAAGTTGCTTATCTGCTTGCCAGTTGTTATGATATATTAAATAAAGCTATTCCTGTACTTTTCCTGTCCCTCAGAATGGCTCTCTTTCCATTTGTCCAGCTCAACTGTCCTCTTCCATCACCTCTGGCTCACATACACCTCTGTGCAGTCTCATCAGACATGTCTCTCAGATGAGTCCATGGGCCATACAGACGCTTGAGAGCATGATGAAGGATTAAACTTTCCTTGTTTGGGGTGCCATTTGTAAATTTAGGCTTACATTTGCTGAGCACAGAATGTACTTGACTAAGGATCTGTTCCTGGCTTCTTCACTTGCTTGATGGCTGTAGCAAAAATCCCTTTCTTCCTGTGCCTCATTTTCCTCATCTGCAAATGGGTAGTGACACTGGCTTTCTTTGAGAAGCCCTTTGAGCTCCACTGATGAAAAGGTCCATGGAGAGGAGGTTGTTGTTATTGTTGTCTGCAGTTTAAAAACATGCTCATAAATCATCTTCCAGGGATCGTGAAGCAGGTTTCATTGGCTCTGGAGCTGGGTGACTGAACAGAGAAGAATTTCCTTCTTTGGCATTTTCCCCTAGTTTTAATAACTTTGAACTCTTGCTTTAGATCTTGTTTACATTAGGCTGGTTTAGTAACTGTGTGTCTCCCTCCAGCAATTGTCTCCTTCTTCCCCACCTTCCTCAGGTATTTGGTTTAGGTACCAAACATCTGACTCAGGTCTTCCACAGAATGGCTGAGCCAGGGTGGATGGAAGAAGGAATTATTTTTCCCTGTTGGTGAGCAGAGGGACTTAACCAGGGAAGGAGGCGGAGGCCGCGACTGTCATGGACATGGGCCCTGGGAACATAAAAATCTAGGCTGCTACCACACCCATTTGGCCTCCTGGTGAAATGCTAAACACAAACTGTACAGATGGCCTGTGCTAAAAACGTTCAGGTCGGAGAATTGCAGTGGGTCCTTCTAAGCTTTACAAGCTACGGAGCTGTGATGTCTGACTTTCAGGGCAGGGAAGATTCTTTGAAAGCAGCAGGTGCCTCACAGCTAAGGGTACCTCCTCCTTGTTATAGACATGGTTTTATCACGATGTAGCCCCCAGAACTTGATCCCCACCGGGAACAGCATAGCTGCTTCTCCTACAGTTTGGTTTTGAGAGGCTTTGGCAAGCAAAATGATGGGTCAAAGCCTGACCCGAGCTGTCCTGCAAGAGCAAGGCCCTTGCTCCCGAGAGGCTCATCAAGGACTCAGGCACCCTGGGGTTTTGGGGTGATCACAGCCCCTGCTGCAAGCGGGAAAGAAGCTTCCCCCCATCTCAGCAGCTCCCGCTCTCTTAGGAGCGCGGGAGTCCCCCTCACGGTTCCCAACGGCCCTCGGCAACCCCGGTCCGGTCGCGTCCCGCGGCTGAGGGCGCCCTCCTATCCCAGCCGGGGCGGAGGCCGCTAGAGGNGGCTGGGCGAGCTGAGGGGGCAGGCCCGGGGAGGCACCGAAGGCGGCTGCCCGTGGTGCCGCCCGGCCTAGCAGGAGCGGGGCCTGCGCCAGGGAGAAACAAGTGCTGCGGTGCCCTGAGCTGACGGGGAGGCTGAGATAAGGATATAAGGCGGTAGATAAGGAGGGCCTTTGGGGCACCTCGTCTGCTGTGGCCGGGTAAGGTGCCCAGCAGACAGAGCTGGGCTCCAAGAGCCGCAGCAGGCTCAGCCCTTCCTGACTGAACCTGCCATTGCGCGTTCCCAGCAACACGCTGCATGAGGAAACAAAGATTTATAAAACCAGGGTGTTGTCTAGCCTGGGTTTTAGCAGAGCCCTGCCATCCCTAGGTGAGGATTTCCCCCCAGCCGAGTAGCTGCTCGCCTCTCCAACATTCCACTGCGGCTCTGCACAGCCGGGAGGTGCTTTGTGATCTGTGGGGAAAGAAGGTGCTGGGGGCCGGGGTCTGCCATTTATGCTTTGGCTCTCTCATGGGGAGCTGCACCGTGACAGGCCCCTCAGAGCAACAAGGAACCAGAATTAAACAAATAGAAGTAATTGTTAGGCATTAAAGCTAACAGTACCTGAAGGCTGAGTCCCTATTTGCCAGGAATACGAAAGCTGTTTGATACACAGTTAGATCAGTAAAGGGAGAGGGGAGCGTTGGCAAAATTTGTTTGATGACTGTGAGCTTATCAGACAGTTTCCTGGCTTGCTGGGTTTAAATTGGAAAGGTCATTATATGGAGTAGTAACTAGGTACCAGACTTGATGGGAGCACCCATGGCCAGGAAGAAGAACAACCTCTGCCATTCACTGGGTGTGATGGTAGGACTGACCTGTATGCACAGCTCAACAGAGCTGCAACCAGGCATTGCCAGGAGGAATGGCTGTCCTCATGTCCAGGTTAGTGGTAGCTGCAGGAAGGATAGCAACATGCTGTTCTTCCCTGATGGAAGGGAAATTTGAAAAAGCCATTGACCTTGACTGGAAGACATTTTCACCTGCTGTGTTCATTGCTGCTGGATGAAGATCTTCAACACCATGCCAAGAGTGTACGTAGCTATATATCTCCTGTGAAAATGAATGGAATACATCCATCTAGTGTTTCTTTTCAAGTTTCAGCCAAGGAGCCTTTCCTCACTTTGTTGTTAGGGGAAAAGTCTGTTGTCTACTCTGCCACCACGTGGGGGACTTGAGCAGCATGACTCAAGGGAAAGATGGCCTGCAGCGGTGCAAAACTCAGCATTGAATGGAGTAGGGGAAATGAAATACAAGGAAGAAAAGGCTCAGACACATAGCTGAGATGAGATGGAGTATTTTAAAGTTCCTGACAACTGTGGATTTCTAGATCTGAAGACAAATCCATTTTTCTTAATTTTGCTTTCCTGTGAGTGTCATGCCTAATTAATTTAATCCAAATCTGTCAGGAAGGTAAACATTGTACCTCTGGGCCTAGGCCTTGTAATTATGGCCCGTTCAGAGATAAATCAAGACCTTTTCAGACAGACAGGCTATCTGTGAACACACCAATGAGACTGCTGGGACAACCGGCAGCAGATGGATCCATAAATGCTTATGGGGAATAAATTTTTAAAAGTCTTGATCAAAACTGTCAGGAGCTGTAAATGCATCCAGATGGGAAATAGCTCAGAAGAACTTCCCATTGCCACATCAGAGACCTGGAAGCTTGGAAAATGTTGAAAGTTGACTGTAGTATGAGGTTCAAAGCTAATAGGCTGGGTTGTCTGCAGTATTGTGTTATGGCTCTAATCTCAGCAATGCATCAGGCGCCCTGGCTGGCTGATAAGAAGACTTCGACTCCTGAGGCAGGCTGATTCCTACTCCTTTAACAATATGCAGAATATTAGTACTCCTTGCTTGCCTTACATTCTTTCACATCCAAACTTTTGGAGTGCCAAAGACTGTCATTCTGGATCTGTGAGATGGCTTGAGCCTTGTGACAGCATGTTTCCAGTTCACATCTGATGAGCTGTCATTGAGATTTATGGCTTTTATTTTCTAGTAAAATCCAAACGGATCCAAAAATCATAAGTAGGTACCAGATAACAAACCAGATTATTCAGACATGTTTCTCTGCTTCATTGATATTGTATCATCTACATGTTTAGTTTCATTTCAAGAGTAAATTAGTTCCCGTGTCACTGTGACTATGGCAGGTGTCAAAGAGGTTCACTGGAGGATTCCTCTTGGCAATCCAGGGCTTGTAAATGTCAGGTGGTTCTTACAAACAATCTGGCAAGCAGTCTTCTTAATAAAACTTTGGCCTAGATCTGAACATATCCCATATCCCATTCTACAAGTTCAAACACAGAGTTGTATTTCTAAGAAAGAGGCTAAACAAAGAGGGAGACTCACTGACAATGTTTATTTCTGATGAGCATTCCCTAAAGAAGAACAGATTATTTTGCTGATCAAAACTTGAAATTCTGATTTTCGTACTGTCAGCCACTTACAGGCTTGAGTGTCCCTCCCCAGCCTTTCCTGGGCCTTGGCTATGGGCCAGGGGCATCATTTCATTACTGGCCTGGGCTCACAGTCCTGCCCTAACTGTGCTCGTCACTAGCCCTGCTGCTTGCCCTGCGTTGATCCTGGCCATGGCTCACTCTTTTGCTCTATTGGGGGCTGTCAATGGATTGTGCTACCAGGCCCTGGCTCTGCCCACTGCCTTCAGTTCCTGCAGGATGGTGTGTGTCCATGAAGGCACTGCCTGCACTCATTCACCCTTTTCTTCTGGCTCCCTGCTCCTTGGGGATCATCTGATTCTTACTGCTACCTGAAAGGTACCCTCAATAACAGAAATCACAACTAGTATTTAAAAAGTCCATCAAACAAGGTCACTACATCAACAAGAGACATTTGCATCCAAGACCAGTTATCTTTCCTCATGTGTTTTCACTGAAAATGCACCACAATTTGCACTAATGAGCTCTGCTGTTGATAGCTTCTGCAGTGAGGCCAAAGCTCACCAGATGTGAAAGTTAAACTGTTCGTAACTTGGGCCAGACCATCTGAGACAGAGTAACAGTACTGAGTGAGGGAAGCTGTTACTGCTGTTGACCAGGTTTTTCTCAGGAAGCTTGCTTGTCTCCACAGTCATCAAGCATTTTCTCTACCAAGAGTTAAAATTCAATTTAACAGAAGATTTATGAAAAACTGAATAATAGAGCTATGTGATAAGAGTCATAACATTGTGAGAAAATAAAGTTGTGATCTTAATATAACATTATTTTGGCAGGTTATAGTAGGAAATGTAGGTATACTCAAGTATCCCAAAGTACATTTTAATATTTGTGTATCACAGTAGAAAAACGCGTGAACTTAGCCTGTAGTACACAGAGGAACCTAAGTGAAACAAGACCTCTGAGGCCTTCCCACACAGCTTCCTAAAATCCTTACCTTTGCCTTTCAGTTTGAAGGTGTATGCCCAGAGCCAGCCATCGGTGTTGTTTCTGCTAAAACATTGCACTAAGGAAAGGCAGGACCTATTTCTGTTCCTGGGTGACCTGGCAGGGTGTCTACTGAAGAAACTTTAAAAACCTGTGAGGTTTCCTACTGAAGCCCTTATGTTCCTTGTCTGAAACCCTGGTATAGACCTAATCCTCCAAAGCAGTGTGCCGCTGCCCTGCCAGCCAGAACCATAAGGTAGACTGCATTTCTTTTGGTAGCATTGAGCTGGGATGCTGTGTTTCATTGCCATGCTCAGCTTTTACCACTAACCAGTTCCAAACGTAGTTGTAGTCTGACTAAGTGTGGGTGCATGAAAGTAGGTGTGTGTTCTTTGCCGTTGGCCAGGCCTTGAAAAAGCAGCTGTACATTAAAGTATAAAATAGGTGCATTTTCTCAATTCCCTGTTTTCACAGGACAATATATTGCTTTATGGTAGTAAAAAAAAAATATGTAGAGGCAAAGATTTACATACCTACTGCATACTGAAATTCCTTCTCTGTTTCACTGAGATGTACCTGCCTTCAACATGCAGTTACCTCCATTTCTCGGAATCATTGATGCATTTATTTTCATTGCTCTCCTGGGAGTAAGATGCACGTGAACTGTAGTTTTAAGGGTTGTGAGTTCAGACAGCTGCATAATAACTTGGAGCAACTCTTTACTACTGGCCAGAGCCTTACAAGGTGCAGGCCTGGGCAGCTTCTTCTTCAGGCAGCTCAAGAAGTGCTGAGTTTTCTACATAGAAATATTGCTGACCTGAGTTATCCACCCAGTGGTGAAAATGGCCCCTGACTGTGTAGTCCTGTTTGCAAATGCTTTGTCAGGAGTTTTTTTATTATTGTTTTTTCCTTTGACAATTGTCAGCCTCGCTTTAACAAGTGGCCTAAAAGAGAGGGAAGTGGTCTCACCCCCACAGGGAAATGCAAAAACAAAGATTGCTCCACTGACTTCTAGAAGAGGAGAGGGGAAGTAAATGAAAGGAGTGAATGGGCAGGCCTGAGACACGTTTATTTTGCTTAGATCACTTTATTATGTTTGGGAGGCATTTCTGGTAAAAAGAGAAACATAATTAAGCAGAAGAATGTTTGTAATTGTAATGAGGAATAGAAGTCTGGGCCAAGGAGCTACACTTCAATGTCCCTGGGGTGAGTTGGTCACCCTCACCAGGACAACAGAATCCAAAACTGGAATGCAAAAGTTATAGCCTCAAAAAAAAAAACAACCAAAAAAGAAAACCAAACCCCAAACAAAACCAAAATGGCAGAGAGGCAGAAGAAAAAGGCTTTGATTAAAGTTTTTCTTTAAAGCATAGAATGGGGCAGAATCTCTTTAGAAGTCTCCTCCAAACTAAGAGACAAGAATGGGGTGAAGGGTTTCCTGAATGCACAGAAGAAGAGGGTAATCTGAGATGTTGCATGCTGTCTTGCTGAATAGCTGGAAAACCAGAAATTGTCTCTTAACACTAGTTTGGAAAGTGAGGACTGGATAGAGGGAACAGCAAGGGAGCCCACACCTAGAATCAGACCTTGCTGCTCAGCAAGATTTGGCCAGCCCAAGCTGGAAGTGGGATGTTGCTGTAGGAGGTAGGGAAGCAACTGAGCTGAACCAACCAGCTTCTCCAAAATAGACTGTCAAATAGTAATATACCAAGAGCTGAATATTGTCTGCTGCGATGTTTATCCACCTTTCTGTTCCTACATTAATAAAACATTGGTTTAGAAGTCAACTGAGTCATGTTTGCAAAGGAAGAAAATTCTCTTGCTTGAGCACCAGAGAGTTTAAATTTTCCCAAGCTTCTGGAAGGGCATCTGGGTTTAGAAGTGACCCCTAGATTTGAACTCAGCCTTTGTTGCCAGTCAGGTTCCAAAAAAGGGTTATACCGGTAAATGAAGTTTATCCAGCCCTTCCCTGCCCAAGGCCTCAAACAGCAGCTTCAGCTTCTTTTTAACATCCAGGCTATGTGAGATCCCATCAAAACAATTCACTAGTCTCTTTTTTCTTGTGGTTTCCTTGGGCAAAAGCACAGCAGAAATCTGTCCGTACTCAGCTCTGACCACTTGCCCAAGCTTTGGTTTTGAGAAACCGCCAACAAACAGGAGGCAGTGTCATGCTGAAACCTTGGCTCACCTGTGACCAGCCACAAGCGACCAACAAAAGGCCACAGGAAGCATTTGAAGAAACCCAGGGCCAGATCAGGTACCATTTACTCAGTATGAATGGGTCTGTGGGGAGGAGGTATTGGGCTGAGTGAATTGGCTACCAGGTGTCCTCCTCAGGGAGCATCAGGTCAAGTGCATCCTTTCAGGATGGCTTAGTATTTTCTCATTCAGTGAGAAGACCAATTCTCTCCCCCAGCAGTGCCCTTACAGCACATTAGACACATGCTGGAAAAAAATCCCAGCAATTTTGTGGGGAAGGTATGGGAGAAGAGAGCTGCTTTCTGTTCCCAGCACTGCTCTCGGCCCTCTTGCTGTGCTTTGGAGGAACCTCACCTGGATTACAGACTTCTTTCCTTGAGCCTCAGCAACACTTTCCCTGCAGGAAAGCTGTGGTTTGTGAAGCACAGAGACCCCATTAGTCAGTGGGGGAACCCCACAAATGTGGGTATGGAGTCAGTTACATTCTGCATTGTGGTGGGCAGCACGGCCTCGTGCCAGGACTGAAAGGCAGCCTTTTGCTCAGTCAAATGGCAGTGCTCACTCCAAGCTGCTTCTCTCTCCCCTGTGTGGTTGGCTGTGGGACTTTCCCCCACGTTACACCACCTGGATGCTGAGGAAGTACAGCCTGGAGTGTACTGTAAAGTTCAGCTACCATTCTGTTCCTGAAAAAGTCCCTGATAGCCTTTCCTCTGGTGCCAAATGCCTCTGACGCAGGAGGAAAGCTTTTGGCTACCACTCCTTGCAAGCTGAGGCAGGCTCTTGAACCAGTGGTATATCACTCCCACTCCACCTTTGGCTGCCAGCAGTCGAGTGATTTAGCCCTGCATCTGACAGACTCATCGTGGCTGGTTTCACCCCTATCTCACATTTTTACTTAGTCCCCAGGAGCCCGTGACGGAGTTTGGAGGCTTTGCTATTTATTCAGTTCCTCACTGTTTGCTGTGCTGGCAGCCGGCGCCACTGCCGTGTTTGAGATCTTGGCTCCTGGAAGTAGTAGCCCCATTTCTTCTCTGCACCTTGACGATGTGAATCCAGGAGATGGCCTCTGTGCCTCTGTTAGCGCTCAGTCCCAAAGCTTGCATACGCATTTGAGATTCTCCTGTCCAGGAAGTGATAGCACTCAGTTAATGTGTTTGCACGGGCAGAGAAAAGGGCTTCTGATGTTGGTGACTTTTATTATTAGAGTTGCACAAAGTAAACCCCACAAAACCAGAAAAAGATGCATCACCAAATGTCAAAATGCAGATGGCTGAAGTGAAATTGCACGTGGAATTTGTAATCCGGGGAATGAAGAAAGGCCAAGGATTTATAAGGGAGGAGGTGGGACACTTCGTTCAACCAGAGAGAAATTGTGCGTGAAGGAGTTTTGACAAGCTTTGTAGATAGAGCCTTCTGCACCCAGAAGATCCTGTTTGACCACAATGGAAGCCAACGTGTTGGCTAATATTCTTATCACTGCGGTTATTTCAAATGGTTTTCTAGCAACTGCTTCTCCAGTTGTGCCTGCAAAACCACAGCGTCCAACAGGTAAGGTGTGCTTCAGTGCAGCATCCCAGTGCTGTCGTGTGGAACGTCTCAGTAGGATACCAGTCTTCTGTGGTGGGTGGAATTGTTAAGTGAGGCGGTTGGAACACGAGTTGATAGATGAAAGTAAAAAGAATGAAGAGAATATTTTTGTATTATGGTAGGGATTACTAAAGTACAAAGCAAGATATTCTCAAGTGGAATAACTCTCATAGCCCCACTGAAGAAACTGGCTTGCTGAAAATGTATTCCTTTTAATCCCTCTTTTTATTTACTATTTTTTCTTTTAAATTAAATAATGTAGTTATTTATTATACTTGAATACAATTATGTGATTATGTTCAAATTTTATTATTATATAATGATTCTTTATTATTTTGTGTGTTAAAGCTGTGTTCTTCACAGCAAACTTGTCGTTAGCTGAACTGTACTGGAGATCTGCATTTTCAGTGAGTGCAGGGCTACCTTTTTGAGGTAAACATATCTAAGAAGAAAAATAAGGTGTGAATCCAGCCAAACTGTAGATACAGTTTTCCATGTGATATTGAAGAAGATTGTAACACAGCTTTCTTTTTCTACCTCAATCAAGCTCAGAGGCAGATGTCACTGGACATCCCTGTAGGAGATCAACAAGAAAGGATCCTGAAATTTTTGTCACTGTTCGATGAAGCACAAAAAAGTCCTATTCCCACAGCAGACCCTAAAATCAGTGGAATCAAAGGTAACCACCAAAGAAAGTAACTGGTCTGGAAATTTGCAGATCCACTACTTGCTTTGTAGCGCCAAGGTGTTAGATATAGCTGGTCCTGTGTGTGCCTTTTTCTATAAAATATGTAAGAGTTGGTTTACAAAAAGTGCCAGGTGCTTTTTCGAATGGGGCAACGTTCCTCCTTATTTCCTTGACTGTTGCTTTAAAATGTGTTTTTCTCAGGAAAGGGTGGCTGTGTGTTTGTCTGTATGTTATGGGAAGATGTTTTGATAGAGAGAGGCAAAGCGGGAAAATCATCTTCACTAAAAGGTCTTACAGGCATGCAAGTTTTCAGAGAGTTGGAGATACTTCTCTATGATGAAGTCCAAAAATAGAGAGGAGAGAAAGCTGTGAAAAACTTTACTGCAAGCAGTATGTCACTGCAGGTATTTTAAGGGCACCTCATTCATTAATGTTAGTTCTGTATGTTTTACTTGTAGTACAACTTGCCATGTCATTCAGCACTAGTGATACAGTGTGAGTCAAATGCTGAGGAGATAAGAATCATATCTGCAGGGCAGAGGTCTACACTGTTTCAGTGTAACTGGAAGCAAAAACACACTCAGGGAGGCAGAGAGGTTTAAACAAGAAACGAACCCACAAGCCATAGAATTTCCATTGACTTCTGTTTTGACCAGTGATCTTAGAAGAGGCTGAAAAATTTCTTTCACTAACACTTGCAGGTCATGTTCCAGCTTCAGGTGGTGAATGCTGGATCACCTGATTCACGTACACCATAGTATCATGCTATAAACAAGAGTGTCCTCACTGTATTCTAGTGTATGAGATACACCATCTGCCTGGTTAAGCAAGGATCTCACTTCACTTATATACTTAGTGTAGGTTCAATATTAGTCCATAGTCCTTTTGTAAGACTTTTCCACAAAGTGACAGGGAATCCATTTTAACTTAATGAGACCTCAAAGTGTGCAAATGGAAACAAAGAACAGGATTTATGTTAAGCTTTTTATTAACTGGACATGTTTCAATAAAATAGGTAAGTGTGTGAGCACTAAGTGCTGCTCCACATCATGGCATGAACATCCTGCTATAGGAACAAGCATTCAATTTTAGTAGTCCATAAACAATGCAAACTTTGCACAATGAAACCACCCAGCTAAACCCAAACCAGAAAGAGATTTACAGCTTTCTCAGGTCAAATTTGATAGATGTCTCAGCACAACAGAGTTTTGTCTGAATTTTGTACCTTGTCTGTAGGCATCTAAAAAGCTCTGCAGCCAGCTCAATTAGACTTTGGTGATCCTTGTCACTGCCAGAGCTGCCACTGTGCCCAGAGGGGTTTTCAAACAGAGGTATTTCTCTTGAGCGGGCAGCTCTATCCTAATTGGTCCGTGCTTATGCGTGTGTGACCCAGGTTGTCCCACCTATGTTTTTCTTTACCAGAACAACTTCAAAGATCCCATCAGAACTGCTTACCTGGAGACTCAAGACCACCATGTGTATCTTGAAAGGCAACTTTTGCATGAGTTAAAAAAAGAAAATGGGTGAGGTTTTACAGTAGCAAAACAACTGATGCAGCACAGAATACAGTTACCCCCGCCCTCCTCCCTGCCCCAACTCTACTTCCAGTTAATTGCCCTCTGCTTTAGTGTTTGCTTTGGAGTATACTGTGGGCAGTTTTCTGACAGGTTCATCTACATTGTTTCAAAAGCTGCATCTTTAGCAATATTGTTTGTGGAATTGGTCCATCATGCACTCACAGTGCAGACTGTTTACGCCCACGTGATGTACTGGTAAGTAAATAGTGAGTACACTCCACCCTCTGGTGTCTTTGAAAAGCTAGTTATATACTATTATATTATTTGCTTCCTCTTTCCAGCTTTTGTCCCCTTTGATTTATCCTCAGAGAGAATGTATCAGCTATAATAATTTTCTAAACTCAAATTTTCATCACCTCAAGGATTCCTTGAGGATTTGCCTAAAATGTTCTCATCAAACTAATGGTTTTTGAAATCGTACAGTTTCTGTAAAACCTGGAGTGTGCTAAAACAAGGAGCACCACCTGAAATGGTCTGAAAGTAACTCAGCAGGTGCTGAGTGACACTGAGACTGAATATTCTTCTCTCTCAGTGCCTTTGGAATTTGAAATCTCAAATATATCAAGCATGTGTTCGATCTGGAAATTCCCTCATTACTCGCCTAGGCACATATGTGGGCCACTGAGGTTTCCAAGTCTGAGCTCTCTCCACCCAGCCAGCAGCAAGTAGATATGTTCTGGGACTGCTTACAGTGGCTTTGCTAGACATTTATTCTGGCAGACATTATTTTTCCTCTTTATCTGTCCTTTGAAGGCATTGTCCTCTGTGCCATTGTGTCTAGATGATTGTGACGTCTCTTAAGAAGGGGCTTAAGGCTCTAAACATAATTTTTTCTCTGTCTGCCTGATTTGGTTTTCTTCATTCTCTTGCGGTCTGCTGCTTATCCTGCTGGTTCTGGCCGGAAGTGGCAAGGCAGTGTTCATCCACTGCATTGGCTAACACAGACTTGGGTGGCCATGCTTCTCTGTGTGGAGCAGGAGTAGGGATGCAGTCACACAGCACACACATGATATTGCTCTTCTCTGGTCCACTGTCTGCAAGAAGAGGTGTTGACTGAGAGCCTCAAATATATGTGTGCAGTTTGGTGCCTTTCTCCTGGCTACCCTGTTGCCTACTGCTTCTGAGTTAGGGCTCAGACTCTTCATAATGCCTGCAAGAAGTTACATGCTTGGAAACTTTGCTGAGCAAGAAGCTACCTACATAAGCAGTAGCTGAAATAGAGAGCAAGTGCCTCAGACTGAAAATAAACCTTCTGTGCTGGTGTCTTGGGTCAATGAGAGCTGGAGTCTCAAGCTGTAGCACCTGATCTGTATTTAGGCAGATGTTCCTGATAGGTCTTCCTGTTGCTTCAAAAACATGGGGACTTTTACTGCCTGTGTGTAACAGTAGATAGCAGTTTCAGCACTTAGAGAGTTTTCAGATTCAAATCTTTCTCCTATCTGAGCCACAGTGGTGTTATGCATCTCCAGAAGAGCATCCAGTTACTAGGATCTCTGTCAGCCTGAACCGTCATGCAAGCACTAAAATGTTCTTTTTACTGTCAAGAACTCAAAGCAGTCTCCTGTGCTTTAGAAAGTCTTAACAACTCAATTGTTTGTATATGCTAATGGGGATAGAACTGATGCTGGAGGTGAAGTTGGCCTTTGAGGGTCCCATGGTAATGCTACATTTACAGAAAGGTAAGCTGTGGGAAGAGGCAGCTCTGCTAACTTTCCTCATGGATGCTTGTTAAATGATGGATCATGCTGAAGTGTGCAGGAGGTAGAATCGTCATCTTCCAGAACAGCTTCTAATTGTGTTCCGTTTTTGTATTTCAGCTTACACCAAGACATATGGAAAGAAAGTTGAAACGGTGAGAACAGGCAACTCTGTGTCTTCTCTTATTTGGTACTCTAGTTGTTCTCCAGTACCCATATAGCTCTCTTCATTATTCAGTAAACTAAGCAATGCCATGTTCTCTGTGTTCTGGACTGCCGGAGTTCTCAGTTTCTGGAGACAGACATCAGGTTCACTGGCATTTTTCTACATGTGTACTGTTTTGGACAGGAAGGTATAAATGAAGGTCCCTCTGCTACTCTGTCTGAACCGAGCAAGTACCTACTGGAAATAAGTCCTTTACATGGGAAGAACTTCTGGAAGCCTTCAATGCCAACCTCCTGGAAAATTAGGAGAGGAGAGACTTAAAGAGTAATGCTGTACCTTGTCTAGCTAGTTACTGGGTCCCTTTGGTACAATGGCTAGTGTTGTAGAAGGTGCTAGAACTGACTACAAAAATGTCTATTGTAAACCATATGTTTCTCACTGAAATATTTTCCTCTGACAGATATCCACAGACATCAGTTCAGTCTCTAGAGTCTTCCAAACTCTGGATTCATGCTAATCGTGCCAAGTGCTGGTGAGGCCCACAACAAAGAGCAATTTGTCCAGGCTGTGAAAACCTCTGAACAGTAACCAGAGAATAGACATTTTAACTATTATCATGTTGTATCAGATCTGAGCTTATATTGCCAGAGAGAAGAGATGCACAGCTCCCCATATACTTACAACAAAGTCTCTCTCAGGAAAGCTTTCAGGTGGTTGGAGTTGGTGTGTGAGAGACCTCACTTCCCCACAGTTTGTCTCATGTCTGCACCAGAAACATTTTCTCTGTACCTCCTTCAGTCCTGTGGGTATGAAATGAGAATAACAGCTTACCTTTTGTGACAAGGGTGTTGTGGGTGTGAGTATACCTCTGAGGGATTCAAATGCTACAGCAGTAAGGGTGAGAGAGAAAGCTGGCTAGAAATTGTTTCAACTTTTTTTGGCATGAAATCTTTTGGGATTATTTTTTAAAAGACATCTCATTTTTAACTGGCTTTCAAACCTCTTAAAATGTCAACTTTACAAATGAGATGTTGTTTTTAATACAGATGAATGATTTTGACTGATCCCCCATTAGATTTTATAATATAATTTAATGGAACGTTCTTAAATCAGGGAAGAAGCAGCGTGTTCCAGTTACAATTTCTCCCACTCCTATTTTGATCATGTAATTTCTCACAAGGTAAAGTATTGTTCCTGAACACACATAGCCATATTCCTTGGAGAGACATATAGATAGATGGAATTTGCATTCTGACTTAGCAAAGGAGCACAAAACCTTAAAGGTACCCTGTGTGTATATAAAATATGGTTTATACCAGGTACATGCAGTAGAAACACTACTTTTTACTCAGAAAGAACATCTCCTTTCCCTTGCCTTAGTTTACCTCTTCTTAATTTTTTTTTTGTTCTTTCCTCTTCTCCTTTCTACTTTTCTATTTTCTTCTTGTCCTTTCTAATTCTGGTGCTTTGGGTGTATATTCCTGGTAGGTGTATAAATCAGTAATTAAGTACCTAACTAGCAGTTCCTAGTGAGATTCCCAAGTCACATTTTTCCTTTTTATGATTTGCAATTAATTATTAGCCTTCTACCAGTAGAGAAAAGCAGGCAAAACAGGAGGGGCAACACTTACCTCTTCAGTCTGTCACGCTTTTTAAGTCAGTTCATGCTTCCAAAGGTCTAATGCATGATTTTTGCAGCTGAGAGGATTGATAGCGGTAGATGCACTTTACTTCAACAACACTTCAACATTGTATAACACCTGTTTGGTGGACTCAAAGATTTAGAAAGCCAAGCAGAAAGCAAAAAAACCCAATGGTATAAATTGAAGCGGTCAAAGTAATGTTTTGGAGCTTGTTGCATCCTGGTACCTCTTTCTGCACACTGAATACCTCTCAGTCCTGCCCAAAGCTGCCCTTGGGTGGGATCTCCTGATTCTTGCCCCTCTTACGGTGGGGTTTAAGCACAACACGAGCCATTCACTTCACTTGCTTATCACACTGTAGGACCAACTGAATTTGCATCCCCTCTGGTCTGTACCTCCGTAGGCCCTGGGAAAGCTTCTAGCTCAAGGTGTGCACTCAGTCCCAGCTGGCACGAGAGCTGAGAGAGCAGCTTCTCTGCATGCCCTAGGTAGGAATTCTATGCTGCTTATGCCAGGGGCAAGAAACCCACCCTTTGAATAAGGAAAAGGAGGATGGAGACTAAAGCATTCCAGTGCCTTCCCACATTTATCTAGAAACAACTTGGTGAGAACCACCTTGCTGTGGTATTAGGGGTGTGTCTACATGATACAAGTGGGTTATTGTGCCCACTCCACTGTGAAGTAGCATGCTCTAACCTGGACAGAGCATCACCTTGGTGAAGAAAAACAGGATAACACACACTTTGGACAGCTGAACCAGTTCAGAGTGCTGCCACACAAACTTGCAGAGCCAAGGTGACTGATTTCATGAGGATGCAGGAACATGGTTGGCTTCTACAGCTGCTCCCACTTCTGCAGCAGCTGTGGTTCAGCAGGATGCCAGTTTTATCAGCTCATTGATGCAGTTATCTGGGTGTGCCTTTGCTACCACATGTCCCAAGGCACAAGCTTTATCTAGAATGAGATGGGAGAGGAAGGTAGGAGGTAGGATCTTCAGTTTAGATCAAATTGCATCCTCAGTGATGTGAGCTCTACCAGAGGAGGGTTTGCTGGTAACCAGCAGAAGAGCAAACTTCAGGCAGACTTGTACTGAAGTGTAGAAGTAGGACTTCTGCAGAAGTAGGACTTTCTATCCCTTGTGCAGAAGTAGGACTTTCTATCCCTACCACAAGGTATTATAATGAATACTCTTACTGTATGGACACATCCTCATCACCTTGCAGCCTGTTAGCTCAGGCATCCTTAGGCAGAGAGGTGCTTGTAACACTCTGTCAACAGCATAGTTACGTGTGAGGCACTCAGAGCCTGTATGTTGTACCAGGGAGATCTGACATGCAGCATCCTCCTTGAATCCTCTGTAAGCTCCAATACCTTGTAGCCTCTTACGTGAGTATGGCTTCATTACCTTGAGAAATGTTAATGTCCTGCAATGGAGTGAGCTGGAAGATCTGTTCTGTGATTATTCCTACAGGCAAAGGAGCAGCAGAGTTTTCACCTCTAGAGACCCTTTGTCTTCACTGCAGATCACGCAAGGAGTGAAACTTTTAGTAGCTTGGTACTGATCCTAAAGTTTTCAAAATTAAGAACAAGATGCTGAATAAAAGCAGCTTTTCAAATATTTTTCATCAAAAGAAGTTGAAGGTTTAGTTTAGGTCTTGTTTTACTTCTTATCCTTGAGTTGAAAACCAAGGTTTGGTATTCTGTGGCCTTTTGGTTTGGTATTCTCTGGCCTTTATTCATTTCTTCAGCACCTCTACCTCTCATTTTTCCCCTTTCATCACTGAAAAAAAATAAAATAAAAGGGAATGGAATGATAGAGGAAGAAACCCAAGAAAAACAAATGCCCTCAGTTTTTGAAAAGGAACATTTATTTTTATTTTTGGTTCACTGGTTTGATTTAATCAAAAAGTTGAACAGTTTTCAAATGTCCAAATAAGACTCTTGTTTCCCTTAGTTCATTTCCAGAATAAATTTTTCTGTTTGCACTCTGCTCATCAGTGCAAACATCTTAAACAGCATGACCCCAATTTAGGCCAGGACCTGGAAAAACCTTTCTCCTTCCCTTCTTTGCAGTTTGCTAGTGCAGGAAAACTAACTGCTGGTCTGAGAAATATGTTAGGAAATCCACTGGATTGATTTCACCGGTAGCTCATGAGCAGGGCCTACATTTGGGTCTTTGTCACATGAGACAGGTACAAATAGTTCAGGAATAGAGTGCCAGTTGAGACTGCTGACTGGAAAGCATATCAGGGAGCCCTGGGGCAAACCCCTGCCTTTCCAGNATTCCCTGCTCTTGGTTGTTCTAGCAGTAAGTATAAGCAAGGGCCTCTCTGCATACCATCCCTTGGGATAATCAGGTCTTATCACTGTGAGACGAAACGGTCTCTGAACAATGTGCTGTTAATTTCAGATTTTAGTTAGTTAGAAGAGGCCCAGCTAAAAAAGTAAAACTACTGAACAGAAAATTGGTTTGTTTTACCTCAAACCAGGACACCAGTCCTGCCAGCTATTCAGGATTTCTCCCCAGGAATCTCAGTTTGTAGGGGAGCAGCTCCCGTACGTGGTCACTGAAGTCACGGTGAGCATCCACAGAACTACTATGAGCCTTTGGGTAGCTTTCCAGGGCCCATGGGCAGCATCTGGGTGGCTGGCAGCACTTGGGTGATAACAGCACTTGGGGTGTCTGGTCGAGAGAAATGTTTAACCTAGTCAAGGCTCTACCATGCTGGGGATAGTTTCTGTTGACTTGAACTTTCTATGGCACACCTCACCTTTGCACTTGGCTGCTGGTTCTTGACAGCTTAGAACTAACCTAGGAAATAAAAAATATTGGCTTTTAAACTAACTTTCAACCAGTTGGAAAGAGCTTGTGAAATTTAGTTATTTGGTTATACTCAAACAAATATTATGGTGATACGCATGAGGGGTAGTAACTTGCTTTCATGAGGTTTATTTTTTCACTGCTTTGAAGCTATTTGGAAAAAAAACCAGAATGCACAGGGGGAAATATGTAACAGTTAGTTACCCTGGGTTTATTTCAGCTGGCTTTTGGAAATACCGCACTGAGCGCAAGTAGTGTTTAAGCTTCAAGTTGGTGGGTCATGCTGAAGACCAGGATACTGATGATGAGAAAGAAACCTTCAAACCACGAAGAGTTTTCTACACGAGTGGTTGAAGAGCAATTAATAAAGCAACTGAATGACCATATTTGCCTTGCATAGAATAGGTGTTTAAAAGGGAAATGTAAAAAATTGTATTTAAAATAGTAATATAATAGAAACCTTCTTTTTGTACGAGCAATACCACATAGAAGACTACTTGTGCTAATAAACATTTAGAAATCAGTAGCTCAATCTCCACAAACACGCCTTTAAGTGTTGGGATGGAATCTCTACCCTGGCATGGGATCAAGCACTACAAATCTCTGTCTAGATATTACATCTTATTGCATGTCAAGGCCACTCTGACAACTGGTAATACCTTTAACACCACAACTTGCTCTCTCTCTCCCTTTATCTCATCTAATTTATTCTCTAGTAAATAGGTTTTTTAAAAAAAAATCTTTTGATAGTCTTTTAAAAACAGAGTAACTCAGATATGGACATAGGTATTTTCTTAAAATAATGTGTTTTAAGAAGGTCCAGACAGATGCTCAAATGTGTAGAAGGTACACATTCGTTTAGTGTACACTCAAAATTTGTAGCAGATAGATGGGATCATGCAGACACTTTAGCTCACAGGGTTCCAGGACAAATTAAGTGACTGCGGTTTTCTGATACTCTGGGTCATTTCTGTGACTTCTCTACCCACATCCTCCTGCACTGCCAGAAATACACAAAACACCAATCATGACGTGCTGGTTTAGGTAGCATCATGTGTGCCCTGAAGAGGAGAGCTGAAGCTGTGAACATCTTTTGCATGAGTAAGAGGAGTAAGGAAACCACAAAACATTATGTTTCAAAACTCAGTGGCCACAAGTATTTAATCAAATATCCTTCAAAGCAATGTCAGATTTTAAGTAAGAAAAAACTACCTCTCTTGAGTGCCTGAAGCTTTTTTCCCTTTACTTGACATTACTGAAAGTGCTGGCATGTGATTCTGATAAAGTCTTGGAAAAAGAGGACAGGGCAAGGGAGGTTAAATGAACAATCTGGCAGGAAAAAAAAAAGTTTCACTGGTATCTCTAAACCATAAACATGGACATAACCCAAGGCAGCATGGTGTTTCAGGCAGATATGTCTCTTGCCCTTTTCAGTCAGTAGGGATAAAGATGGGCTGCTGCTGAACATTGTCACACCAGCTCCTGAGCTGCAGCTGTCTTGGGGCACCAACACTGGTGCTGTGGTTGGATTGGGAAAGCAGGCAGGGGCACACCATGGGGCAGTTGTTACTATGGGTCCAGGAGAAAGAAGCCTGTGTGGGAGCTTCGTTTGGGCCAAATAATTGGCCTAAACCAGAATGTCAGATCCTCCTGTCCCCGCCAAGAGAGAAGAGGAAGAGGTAAGATTTGTAAGTTTAGAATGAACTAAACTACTTTAATGAAATATTAATATTAAAATAAAAAATGAAATAATGAAGTAGATACAATATATACATAACTGTATCAAGCTCCCAGGGTGACATCACTGGCAGGCACTGGGGGAAGTCCCAGACTGAACTCAGCGATGAATGGGAACTGTGTTCCAGCTCTGGAGTCAGGAACACATGGATCAGGATCAAAGGCAGACGAACAGACAGGATCCTCCTCAGACGTCGGCCATTGAAGGAAGAGATTCGACCCTTTGATCCCTCAGCTTTTATACTGAGCATAGGGCAGATGGGACGGAATACCCCCGTTGGTCAGTTTTGGGTCACCTGTCTTGTCCACTGCTCCCCACAGGTGTGACCCCTCTACACTTTTTCCATTTCCATCCCTCCAATGGGGCAAATAACAAAACAATAAGTATAAGCAAGAGCCTCTCTGCACACCATTCCTTGGCATGAAGTACAAACATTGGTCTTACCACTCTGAGAGCGAGCAGTTTCCTCCACAATATGCTGCTAGTTTCAGACAGTTAGAAGAGGCCTAGCTAAGACGTACAGTTATGGAACAGAAAGTTGGTTCTGTTTTACCTCAGAGCAGGACAGAGCTTATGGAAGGGAAGGGTGATATTTATTCTAACAACTGGCACATATTTTACTTACTTTCAGTGTCTCATGGTCACCTGCATCCAGATGCCCGTCCAAGCGGGCTGTGAGTCAGGTGGCAGGCCAGTGCTACTAGCTGTTGGCTGGCACATCTCCTGGATTCTCCACTGGTGACAACAAACCATTTTCTGGATGTGCCTTTTACACCCTTTGGGGATCTGTCAGGATCTTTAAGCCAAAGGCAAAATCCATTTTGTGTCCCATTGTTCTGTAGTTTTCTTTATGAGGAAGTTTTATGGCTCCCTTCCTGTTTCTCCTCATCTCTTTACCTTACCTTGAGGCTTCTGGGTTTGTTCTTTGCCTTCTTACTATTAGGTCCTTTGAAAGAATTTGCTTCTACAATGCTCAGTAGCAATTAGCCTATTGCTTTTGTTAACCCTAGTTGCTTTGTTTCTTCTAGTGGTTTCACACACAACTTTTAATTCATCTTAACCAACCTCAGGACTTGTGTTACGAATACTCTGGCCTGTGCCTAAGAGCATTGCTCTCAGGGATATTGTGGCGTGAATTTGGAGAAGGGTACTGTTCCCCACAACTAGCTTGGCCACCCTGTTTCCAGGAGGTAGAAAAGAGCCTTACAGATGTGACCCTCACACTGCTACATGCTCTCAGGAACAGAGAATAGTCCAAACTCCCTGTTATTTGATGATTAACAGTCATAACTGTATATATGGTGAGAAGCAGGAAGTGAGAAAGGGCCAAGCAGGCTTGTGCATTTGGATTCCTCCAAGAGCTTCCAAGCAGCGTGGGCAGTCCCTGGGTGCTTCAGATCATCCCAAGTGCATCTCCCCAAGACCAAACAGTTAAAAATGTGGCCAGCCCCAAACCTGTGTGGATGTGGGACAGTTTGTGCAAGGTGGTCAAGGATTATATGCTGGCCTTTTGGGTTTTCTTTCAGCAGTAATGGGCAAAGCCAGTGTATATTGCTCCCAAGATGCCCCTGGAGGACCGTGACATATGCTATTCCTCCAAAATAAAAGCTGTGTTAAATTTGGACCCGTTTCTTAAAATCCAGGCAACGCATCTCAACAGGAAATTACCAAGGAAATAAAGACAGAACACTGTTCAAATTACTTACGAATTTGTATATTTTCTATTTAAATTTGTAAGGCATATGAAAAGAGCATACAGATTTCATTTATATATATATTTATATATATGTATGTATGTATTTGAAAATACAAAGTAACAGTTAGTAATAGGTGATGAGTCACTGCTCAGCTATCAACCTCAATACGAGAATTCGCAATTGAGGCTGGGAGGGGAAAGGTATTGTGCCTGGTTTCTCTAAAGGCAAATTAAAACTGCATATTGAACAATGCTTACAAATAATTGCGATGATAATACATTGCATCAGAACTGCGTAGTTTGTAAGGTGAAGACATCACGGTCACGATATATCTGACACCAACTATTACCTTTAAGCAATGCTTTGTTAGAAAGCAAGCATATGTTTGACATGGACAAGGATGAATGACTAGTCTGTAACAGTCTTCTTGCGACTATAGGTGCTACAAAGGCTATTTTTAGCCATTTTCATATCTATTTTGTACATACAGGCAAAATCCATCAGAAGGAAACTTTCAGGTGACCTCATGACTAAAGCATTGCACCCACTACTCCTATGTGCTTGCTGAGAGCCTGCTCAGCAGAAAGCAGCTGTGGACATCACTTTTTGTAGTCCACACATCTCTAATGGTGTGTGCCCTGATGCCTGGCTACAGGGTACTTCTCATCAGTATCAGCTGCCTTGAACACAGACTCATGCAAGGCTGGAAGGGCTCATCTAATCCACCCTTTGCCTAAAGCAGGAGGTAGGTCTACCTTGTTTCTGACAGAAACATGACAGATATCTGATAGATACCAGGTATCTATCAGCTGTAAAGCTCTCAGCAATGAAGTCCTAATAGCTGCCCTGAGACAGCCAATATGCTGGAGCTCAACCATGAAACAAAGTATAGAAGGACTGTTTCTTTCTTAGACCCTCTCCTCCTCTTTGCTTTCCAAAATCAAATGAGAGTCATGGAAGGATGACCAAGAAAGATCCTACACTGGTAGCTGGGGACAGATATTCACATATTTCTTCTCCCTCCTCCCTTGTCAAATATCTACTATCAGATAGTCCATAGGCCAGTGACAATCTGTGTTCCTCTCTTTGGGAACACCAGGAAGGAAGTTTGATGGGTTATGCAGCTCTGAGAGAGAAGGCAGGATTTTTTATTATTTATTTATTTGAATACCAAAGAAGACTCACACAATGTGAAAATGAGGTGTTCTTTGTTGACCCGCCCTGCAGGTCTCTAGCACAGAGGAGAGGGCTTCTGGGATGTCAGGTGTGTTCCCACCTACAAGCTGGCCTCTCTCCTGCATTAACCACGGTGCTGCATGGGCACCAGTTGCTGGTTCGCGGCCCTCTGAGGCTTGCAAGAGAAGCAAACCAAAACCCTCCTGGTAACTGTGAAGTTTGGCAACAACTGTCCAACAGAGATCAGAGGCAGCAATAATGACAGGTTAAATGTGTGTTAGAAACAGGGTTATCTCTTCTCAAAATTCAGCAATGTAGCATAAGTCACTAGTCCGTAATATTGCTATCATCGTGTGACCCACACTGTTTCCCTAACTTCAACAAATGCTTTAATATTGACTGATGCCTTTAACTTGCAATGCAGAACGGACATTCATATGTCTGTATGTCTGCACATATCTGTACAGACACATAAACATACACATATATAAATTAGAAATGAGCAAGTAATGTTATACAATCATTGTAAAAGAAGGATTGGCCAAGAATAGAACCTAAAATTACACTGCAGAACGTATGCTGGCTTTTGTTTTTTCTGTCTTGGCTGATGCCTATCTAAATCTCAGAAGTAATAAAGAACAGAGGTATCTTCTGGTTACTTCATTCTCTTTGCAACATCCAAATACGCATATTCAATTTCTTGATCAGCAGGACAAGTGTTTGTAAATTCATCTCTTGCATATGCATTGTTCAAGTATCTTGAAATCCCTGTCATTTCAGGTGGAAACTCAAAATTTCTGTATTTTTTTGCAACAACCTTTTATTAAAAGAAAAAAGAAAAATATTGTTACACACATATCTGAAAAAAAACCCCAAATCTATTCCTTATGCACATTTTTCATGTGCAACATTGTTGTTATATGCAACAGAGGGGGAAAGGAGAAGGAAAGACAAAAAAAAAACCATAGAACATGAGATGAAGAAAGCTAGCTAACAAGCTAACTCACTTAAAGATTTATGAGGCATATTCTGCTAGAGCTATGTGGACTGACAGACCACACCTGGAAGAGACACAGCTTACAACAGCAAAGGAGCTAGCACAAACCAGAATTAACAGACTAGTCTTACAGTAATAAACTGTCTCACACTTGGACACTTCCACTGAAACAGAAAGGGAAAACTTCAATTAAAATACGAAATTTCAAACGGCTAAGGAAAATGTTTATTGGCCAATAGCTAATCCCGCCCTGTTGGCCAGCAAAGATGGTGTGACATTCATTCTTCATCATCCTTCAGACATTCACCTGGCACAAGGTGATTCTCCCTCTATTGACTCTGCTGACCCAGCTACTTCTTGCACTTCGCTGTGCCTAAGCTTTGCGTGGGGGTGGGAAAGGGCTCGTTCCCTTGGTGCTCTCTATGGAATAGGTTCAAACAGGACATCTCGGGGGAAAGTTTTCACTTGTGGAGGTGTCAGAAAAAAAAATAAATCAACCCACTCTCCCTCTGACAAAACTGTCAAACCAGAAACCTTCTGAAGTGATCTTGTTTGTTTGAAAAGTAATGAATTTCCAGTGTGGCCATTTGTCTTCCAGAGCCTGCTTGGCTCCAGAGTAGACCTGCTGTGGGCAGTAACAACACCCAGACATCTTGGTCACCAGGACTGATAGGTGTGTTTACGTGCTCCGTAAGAAGAGGCTGAGAACCTTGGCTGGAAGGCAGTGGTTGGTGGCTACTCTGCCAGCCAGAGTACCTGTATTGGTACAAGCAGTGATCTTTAACAAAGCAAGGGTTTTGATTAAATGTGGGAGAAACAGGTTTGAATTTCAGCTCTTTCTGGCTTCTTGAATTGGCACAGACAAAATAATTTAACCTTACTGGTCCACAGCACTTTGCATATGAAATGCAAATGAAAGCACTTCTCTATAGCACTGAATATAGCACTCATTTCATACTTGTGAGAGGCTTAGTAGTGCAGTCAAAACCTCTCTAGTTTGAGTCATCAATTTGAGGATCTGCCTAGCCCTGATGTAATGAAATGGCCTTGTGCATTAACATTCAGTGTCCCTGCAGAGCTACTGTGTGGCCTCAGAACAGAAAAAGGATTCCTCTGCCTTCTAGAAAAGGACCTGAGCTTCTGTGCCACCCTTCTCTTCAGGAAGCTAAAAACCAAATCCAAACCTTGATTATATGGAGCTTTGGTAGGAGGTTGCAATCCGCTAAGGTGAGCTCATCTCCATCCAGGAATTTCCGGCTGGAAACAGTGATCTCCTCAGTGCTGTAAGCATCAATTTCATCAGGCAAGGGGCTATTTAAATAGTTGTCCAGCTTCCTCAGGGCTTTAAGCAAAGATTTTTCCAAATCTAGGTTAAGACAATAAAAAGGTCATTCAGGCCTGTACCAAGGTCTCTCTGACACCAAAGCAGAAAAGCGACTCCTGCATCCTGTCTTCTGGCACCAACCCAGCTTGCAGGCACCCAGCCATGCCAACTCCTGCAATTCCTTTATCCAAAGCTTAAAACTTAATGCCGGGATAACAGCTCTAAGTAGCTAAAGGGGGTTCTGAGAAAAACCAGACTGGGACTGTGTTACCAAAAATGGCTCCTGAGACATCTCTGCAGGGTGTGCTTTTGCAGAGTGGCCCGGCAGAGTGGTGGCCCAGCAGAGTGGTTCTGCCTTCACACCGACTCTCGCCGTAGGAGCCACAGGGCATGGCGAACCACCAGGATGCCACTTTGGGGTGCACAGGAAACTGATTCGTGAGTCCTGAGCTTTTGTTGGAGCGCACAGGAGTGGGGGCAGGGCATCAGGGGCTGGCAAGGGTCACATGGTCATTTATATATATGGTGGTACCTGAGTCTCACTGAGTCTCACTGAGTCTCACAGAGAGGCTGCAGACAAGGGAGAAGCGAAGAGCAAGAGAAACAAGACTGAGACCTGAAGGACAAAGAGGAGATAATGCACGGTAGTAATGAGGGTCCTCCTCTAGAGAGATGTGCCATGGGGCCAGAGTCCTCATTATTTACACAAATGGAATAGAAAGGTAAGGTCTCAGGTGAAGTGGGCTGTGCTTTTAGCGGAGCTGTTGGAAAGGTGCAGTGTCACATGCTTGAGAGCCAAAGAAACAAGGAAGAACTGGAGTTGGTGCTCCCATACTGATGGTGGCATCTGCTTAAACTAACTTTAGGAATCCCCAGATAAGAGAGTGAATAGGCACAGATCTCCACAGCTTTTACACTCTGAAAAATGACTGCTTAACCTGGACTGTAAAAGGGATATCTCCAGCACAATATGCTAGAATGTTATAGCTTCAATTCCTTCCAGCAGCTACCACGTATGACTGTAGCACATACTTTCATTAGCATCTTTTCTGGGGTTCTTTATGAAGGCAGAGAATTTTGCAAACACGTCATTTCCTGCAGAGTTAGACTCAGGGTGGTTTGGTGCAAGTTTGGGATACCTGAGGAGTTAAAAGAAACAAAAAAGATTATATGGCAAGCATTTATTTTCATCTCCACTAATTATTATAATAATAATTTAATACACATTATTTACACTGCAGCCTCACAATATACAGCCACACAGGCTTTTTTTTTTTCCTTTCCTCTTAAAGGAAACCATCCTGAACTAAAAAAAAATCACTTAGCCAGTGCAAATTTAAACCATGTGGTTAAACCATGTGGATGACTTCCTTTCCCTGAGGGTGATGGGAGTCAACTGCAAATATTGCCCAGACAGCCCAGTGACTTTCCCATGCCTCCTCACAGGCTGGTGAGGCTGTGTGAAGCTGTGTGAAGCGTGGCTTCTGCCATGAGGAGGAGAGGAGGGAAAGTCCATACTCAAACGACCTGCTGCTCCTCCCAGGCTTCTCACCGGGCCATCAGCAGGCTCAGAGCAGCCAGTCCAGCAGCTGTTGTTGCCAGAGGCAGATAGGATGGGAAAAATGGAGACGAGCAGCTGCCTGCCCAGTTTAAGTCACGTTTGGCAGCTTGAGAAACCAGTGCCATTGAGGAGACTGCTGTCCCAGGGAAGAGATGGTGGGTGGGTGGTGAACACCATGCTGCTGATGGGTGGGACAGCAGAGACAGTCTGGGGAGAGGTGGGAAGAGCTGCTGGGGTGAGGAAGGAGAAGTGTGAAACTCAGACCCCGCTGTTTGATAAGATGGGCCCACCCAGCCACTCAAAACGAGCCCTAGTGTATCTGCTACGTGGGAGGCTTCCACTGCCCTTTTCTTCCAACTACCTGCTCCCAGTAAGTTTAGTTATTTGTCTAGTGCAAAGGGGGAAACCTCAAACAAACACAAGTGGAGGAAAAGAGGTCAGGTTTCTGCAGTGGCATGCAGGTTTCTGTAGTGGCACGCAGGTTTCTACATGTGCCTGCCCCAGCAGGTGGATATCATGCCTTGACTTTCCTGCCTTGCAGTGGCACAACAGCAGACTTGGGGCAGAGGTGGGGGCAGCAGGAAAAGCACAGTCAGCATCTTGGGGACACCTGTGGGACACTCTGGCTAGACTTCGGCACTATTTCACTCCAAAGTTACCCCTCCCAGAAAGCTCCACCACAGTGGCTGGATCAACCCTTCCTCAGCCTTGCAATTATAACCCATGCAGCTCATCAAGAGCCTGATTCGCTGAAACCAAGGGGGTTTGGTCACTCACTGACCACCCTTGATGGCCATGAGGGGCTAAGAGTGGCCAGGAATACAGTACCGGGGCGGCGCAAGCTTTTCTTCCAAGAACTCCTCGATCTTATTGACATCGGTTTTCACTTCGCCATCAAATGTCATGAAGGGGGGGTTTGTTCCTGGGGCAAGGTTCTGCAGGTCAGCAGGCTTTCTGAAGGGAAGAAAGAGATGGGGTTAAATCACAACAAGAAGCAATTTTGTGATTTCTAGAGTTAATTGCGACAAACTGATTCATCTTTAAAATGTCAGGCTACTCTATGTCTTTCTTACTAAATAAAACTTAGCCAGCTGCTTCACACCAGTGGTGGGAGAATCCTCTAGCATGTAGCTGAAGGTGCTCTGAAATGCTTAACACACCCCCCCCCTCCCCAAAACCTTCTGTCTTGTTACATAGACCTATTGCAAAACAGGTTAAAATGTCAACCGCTTCAAAGGAGTTAGTCCACTTTATATTAGTGAACCCTAAAAAAGAATCAGGCATCCAGACTGTTAAGGTAATGCCAAGCCACGGTGCGCATTTCAAATCTATCAGAGGAGAGTCACCCTTTAAAATCCCCGTTTTGGAAAAGTTATTCTGAAAATGAGAACCCTGGCTGCTATCTCACCTTTTCAAATCCACAGTTGTGACATTAAATATGACACCTTTTAGCCACAGAATCATAAAGAGACGCTGAGAGAAGGGGCAATTTCCAATACTTTCTCCATCACTGCCAGCCTATAATAAAAGAAAAAAAAACAACAAAGAAAAGGTATACAGACTTCTGTGGTGACGGCAAATTTTGATAGCAGATGCAGTAGGAAAGCAGAAAACCCAGATCTGCTAGGAGTACATACAGCATGTTACTCATCTCTGCTAACACACATTTTCATGCAAAGTTTCTTTACATCCTTTTTCAAACATGCACATAGAGATGATGAAGAGTCCTGTCATCTGGGAGGTGCGGTTTTTCATTAAAATACGTAATGAATATTGCCATCAGTTAGAAAACAAAATTGAAGTCACAGCAATCCTTCCACAGGAAATAGTCTCCACTTCATTTGTCTATGTGAACATAAATCTACCTACGTCACCGCAAGATTAAAACAATTTAAATCAGTTTATGATCACAGGAAACAAATAGAGAAAGATTTACCAGCATAAATTGAAACATAATGTCTAAAGCACTTAAGGGAATAAACAGAATAAATCAAATGATCAAGAATTTCAAACTGAACAACCGTGGGGACCCCAGAGAAGGAGGGAAGTTCGGCAGGAGCCTTGCTCCAGCTGAAACATGGACTTTCCAGATGAAATCTGCACTTTGCTGAACTGAGGCCTAATGAAGAACAAGTGCTGTGTCCCCCTGCCTAATCCCTCCTCCTTATAGACTCAAGGCTCCTACTTTTAAGACTGAAGTGAGGCCATATCCTCTCTTTCTGTGTGCCCTTATAATGATGGTCTTTCCTTTTTGGGTAAATGAATTATCGGGTATCAATGTAAAGCACAAGTGGTGCAAATCACCATATGTGTCACCACAGAACTGTCACTCTCATGTGCTTTGCATTGCATTTTGTTAAGGGGCTTTCTTAAAATGAGGCAAACTCTCGAGTAGTTAAATTAAGCTTCATGCAACATTGCTGGGAGAGTGCAGAGGCAATTTTTAAGCTCTTGGTAAGATTCTCCTAAAGCACAGTTTTAAAACTGAGGACTAAATGTAAAAGCACAGAAGTAAAAAACCAGGTGTACCATTTACTTAGTTCCTAGGTTAGTTCATTAAGGTTTGCAGATCTTATAACCAAACAGCACACATTAATGAAACCAGTTATACTTGCTCTTTCACCTTCCTCAACGCTATCAAATGAATCTCAAATATAGTAAAAAGTTCTCCATAAACAAACATTGCCGTTGCATAGGTTTACAGTGCTCACCTTCACAAAGAGTTCTATGTCTGGAAACAAGCACCTGGTCTGGAGCAGGCATGTTCCTGCCATGGAGATGGAGGGGTGTAGGAGCAGGGACACTCCTGCAGCTTGATAAACCGTCTTACTCTCCCTATTGACTCAAAGGATTCTCCTCTGATAACTTTCTGCTGCTTTATGCCTCTGGTACTGCAACAACTACTGGCTTTCCTGGCAATGAAAACCAGAATAGCCTATTGCCTTAAACATTGCCAGGGTATGAAAACTTTTAGAAATGCTAGAACAGCTGGATGACTGTGTTAGAAAAGTCTTGGTTCGTAGGCGGCAAAAATGAAAGCTGGTCAAAAGCTACTATTGTATTTTTCCTCCTACTCAGAGCTCTGCTTTCCAGTGCTATACAGTTTACAGCAACAGGGAGATAGAAAACTACTGTGGACTTCATAAGAACAAGACTACAAATGCTGCTAGGATGTGCTTAAAATAGAGCTAAATACACGACACTACCATTTTGCTTCATCCTGCCTCCTATTTCAGGTTTTACCAGCTCTCCAAAGAAAAAGGGGATGAAGGGTGATACTGTGACCCCCCGGTGATAGCAATGGGGGCCCCAGACTCTCTCAGTGGTAGGCTGCACTGAGGGGAGAAGCAGCAGTCAGGGAATGTCATTTTGCAGATGTCTTGTCTGGAAGAGGCAGGCAGATACGTCTGGTGATGGGCTGGGTCCCACCGGCTCCTTTCCAGCTGCCCCTCTGCCACAACCACAGCTCAGCCCCCTGGCCTCACACAAGCTGTGCTGCCAACAACCAGCTATTCACCCAAAATGGGCTCTCAGGGAAACACCTCGAGCAGGATCACAGAATTGTCATGGTTGGAAAGGACCCCTGAGATTACTGAGTCCAACCTCAGAACACTGAGGGGGCAGCAGCCCAACCTGGTACCAACCTGAGCTTTGGTGTCTTAAGCAGTTTATTACACAGGAATTTAAGCCATCAAACTAAGTCAATCAAGAAATAATCTTACAGTAACAGATTGCTATGGTCTGGGGAAAGAAAGAACTGGCATCCAGAAAAAACATTTCCTACAACTGTTTATAAATATGTAAAGGGTGAGTGTCAGGAGGCTGGAGCCAGGCTCTTCTCAGTAACATCCAATGATAGGACAAGGGGTAATGGATACAAGCTGGAACATAGGAGATTCCAGTTAAACATGAGGAAAAATTTCTTCACAGATTGACTGAACACTGGAAGGGGCTGCCCAGGGAGGTTGTGGAGTCTCCTCTGGAGACATTCAAAACTCGCCTGGACACGTTCCTGTGTGACCTGCTCTAGGTGTTCCTGCTCCGGCAGGGGGATTGGACTAGATGATCTTTCAAGGTCCCTTCCAATCCCTGATATTCTGTGATTCTGCGATTTGATATTTTCATTCAGTCTTTGCTAGGAAAAATTAAGTTATCTTAGCAGGGTTCATGTCCCATTCAGAGAACTTTGCAGGTAGCCCTTAACAACAGCTATGTGATCAAGACTGACAGCAGGGTGAACGGTTCCTGATCGATTACTATCTTCTGATGGCCATTAAATACTAACATTTTGGCTCCCTCTAACTTTTACTGCTGGAGCTAAGGAAACAATGTTGTTGCTTTGTTTGGTCCCACATCACCTTGGTGACAGTAAATTTCAGGGAGCCAGATGCAGCTCTTCTGGGGAAATGTCCACAGGTAGAGTCAGGACAGGTCAGGACAGACGTGTTACCATGACAAACTCTGCCATGAAGCAGGCATTGAGTCCCAATTTGTCCTTAACTAGAATGACAAACAGGCATCCTGGAAGGTGAGGGATTGGCAGCCTTGGAGATGTTACAGAAGTAACCTCCCGTCTCGTTTCTAAGCGTGGAGTTTTTAATGTCCATAACTACTTTGGAGGAAAATTTACTACAGCACTAATTTTCTATTTTGCAATGCATAGAATAGCAAACAGCCAACCTCTCAGCCTTTTTACCTTAATGTCTCACAGCCTGCTAGCAACCTTTCACAAAAAATAAAAAAATAACTTGCCCACCAAGAAATTGAATAAACCAGGGAATTAAGCATTGCTGATTGCAGCAACGCTCTGCCAACTGTAATGACTGAGATGACTAATTTGGTTCCTTTTGACTATTTCTATGGGTTAGTTCTGACAGTGTTAGACATGCCAATGAAGTTCAAAAGGCATCTGACCTTCACATACAGTGCTGTGTCCCCTCCTGTGCTGCTTGCAAGTGTGATTAATAGTGTACTGCTGTCTTAGCTGTGTTCTATGCGATGCAGGAACCATGGTTTCCAGTGAAGTGCTGTGGTGTTTGCTCAGCTTTGCCGTCTCCAGAGGTTATGGTAAGCACTTGGCTTCTCCAGCAGAAAATTCACAGGGACTAGGATGTTTCCTCATTTCTGATGTGGCCGTGATTCTTCTCACAGCCTAAGGAGGAAATCTTCTGAGCAGTTTCCTTGTGAAATCATTGGTGCGCTTTATTAATATAAATCTGTTTTAAAAACCCATGCTACCCAGTCTGTGTAGTACACCCTGACGAGGCCATAACCTCTAGGGTTGCTGTGCCTGGACTGAGAATAACTGCAGATCTTTGGGAGTTAGTCAAAAGTCTGGACTGCTGAGGTCCTACAGTAAAGGAGGCAGGTAGGGACACCTGGGAAGCTGAAAGCCATTTAGTCCCCAGGGGCTTGAGCTCTGGGTGAGAGGCAAAGAGAGGACAAACCTCTATACTAGTCACACCTGGATACCTCCAGGTTTCCTTCAGATCTCAAGAGCTAGGGACAAATTACAATAGCTCACACAATAGCATAAGCAATGACTGAACCTTTCCCTACTGTAACAGGGACTGGCAGCCTGAAGTGACTACAAGACCTTAAACACCAAATCTAATTCAGAACTTGACACGCAGCTCAAAGACAGTAGTTTACTATAATCTTCCTTGAAAGACACGAACACAGATATTTTGTCCTGCTCTGGAAAACAGGGTGAATAAAGCTAGCTAAAATATCTTCAGATACATCAACTTGCATTTTGGCTTACAAGAGACAACTCTGTTCTCCTAACTCAGCTCATCTAATCTGGGGAGCTAGAATTCCTACTGGACATAAGAGCATCAGTGACACATGCCAAAGGTGTTTGTCCAAGTTTCCAAACAGAGGGTCTGCCATGATGAAACCAGCCACTCAGAAATCTCAAGCTGGAACACTGAAATAGCTTTATAGTTGTGTATGGAACAACACGACAATAACTGAAGCATACCATCATCATACAATAATGTACTTTCCAACAAAGGAAGGGTGGCCTTTTTACAGAAGTGAGACCATGTGTCAACACTGCAGCAGTAAGAGAACCCAAAAAGACCTGCCTGCCCCATAATAATGTCTCCCCTGGGCAGACAGCACAGCTAGGGGTGTTGCTGCTTGGGAGCAAAACTCCCTGCCTTTTTTTCCATAGCAGCACTCAGGGACCTGTAACTTTGAGCTGCTCTTGGTACATGCGCAGAATGTAATTACACTTCCTCACTGTTGGGCTCAGTGATGATACGGGGTGAAATCTGAACTCCAGTGAAGTCAGTGGGAGTCTCTCGCTGTTGATATAAAGGAGGATTGTGTTTCCAGACTGGTTATAATCTTAATAACCAGGCAAACACTGCTGTAATTGTAGGTAATGCTGCAAGTTGGCCTCCACCTGCAATTGTTGTGACGTTCTTTTAACATCCAGTTCTTGTGGGTGAAGCGGGTCAAACCCCCAAAACACAGAGATGGTTTTTATGCTCTTCTGCTGCTTAAATAGATGGGTAACCACTGTCTGGAATAAGTGGCATTTATATTTTAATTGTGATCGGTCAGGAGGTCAATATGCTTTTCCTAGTAATACTAGGATTTAATGAGTTCATTAATCAAACAATTAAGAGAGCCAGTGCTGCAGAGGAGAAAAATGTCAGGCCGTGCACAGCAGCTTTCTTTCAGAGCCTTCAGGCAGTGATTGTATATAGCGACAGTATCAACTTATGACAGCTCTCCATAATCATGTGTCATTACTTAATGGGATTATTAGCCTCCACTCCATGTTTTCATTTGTCACTGTTCCACACTCGCTTCGATCTTTTTCTTTTCCTTGTTGTTGTTGTTCTGGATCTTACTCAAAGATGCTGGGAAAGGGAAAAGCTCTCTACACCCTTCCTTCCACTACTACTTAAGCTCCCAGGTAAGCGCATCATCATACCCTAGGCTAATTTCACTAGGCAAGACCTTATGCACAAGATATTAAAGAGAGTCTCAAAATAACTATATTCAGATTCTGGAGCCTCTGCTGGCACCCTGATTCAACAGCTCTGCTTTTCTGAGTGGCCTTGAAGAGGTCACAAGCCTCCACATCCTCATCCATAGCAAGAGGATAATTATAGTGACTTTACCCAGGAGTCATACACTTATGTCATTCTTAAGCTAGTAGTTTGGGCCCTCCCTAAGCTGGAGTTGCTCTTGCCCTGGAGCTGTTGTAAGAATTTGTTTTGTAACCATTTCTGTCCAAACATCTTAGAAACCAGGTTTTTGGAGGTTCTTCTACTGACCTCAAATGTTCTGTGCCTTCAAAATTGTGACAAGTGGAATTTGTTTTTCCTGAACTTTTTGTTTCCTTTTGAAAGTTTAGCACAGAAGAAACAGTTCAGAAGGAGCAGAGGAGACTTTTATTTGTTTTCATATAATTATGTAATCCCTTTGAAGCTACAATAAAAAAGAGAACAAGGAGCATAACTTTTTTTTTTCCCCAAAAAAGCTGAGTTCCAATTCCATTTTATTTCTTTGACACGAGAGAGCTAAGTTACCTCCTTTCCCATATTTATGCTGGCTAAGAGGTAGGTTTATCCAGCAAGTGGAGCAGAACCGCTGCCTACTGGGAAACAAGGAACCATCCAGCTGGGACCAGCATAGCTGGACCAGCATTGTGGATCTGCCCCTGCCTGTAATGCTGAGCTAGCTCAGTCTCAGGCTGAACTGGGACTTTCCTCCAAGTTTCCTTATTCGATCCCCAGCTATCAGGCAGTTTCTGTGTGTTCTTCCTTCTCATACCACAGCAACAACTCCCCTCTCCTTTTTCACAATGCATTTGATCTCCTGTCAAAGAACAGAAGCCACAGCAACCAGCTCAAAAACACCGCCTGAAAAACCACACGGTGTTTGCAAGCTCAGGCCGCCTGTTGGAAACAAGTTTAAGGCTGGGTGCGACCTTCAAGGCCATCAGCTATTTTGGTTTAGTTCCTTCTAGAGGCTCAGTTGTTCTGCACTGGCATGGATTAACTGAGCCCACTGTATTCCTAGCACTGACTTTTGCCCTGAACTAAGCCCTGCAATGCCAGCCTGATGGCAGTAGCTGCTATGAGCAGCTACCACCAGCTCTGCACACACAGTGGCAATGTAAGAAAGGTTCCTGTAGTGGACAACTCTGCTTCCTGCCCTACAGCACCACTGGGAAAAGCTACTGAACTTGTCTGCATGATGGCCAAGAAGAAAGAGGAGGGGAGCTCCCACTGCCTTCCCCCTCCTCCTTCTCACCCCAGAGAAGAAATCCCACAGCCCTCTGGCTTACCATGAGATGTCCAAACCCCAAACCCTTTTTTTTTTTTTTTTATCCCCTAAAGAGCATGTTTATAAAATCACAGGCCAAAAGAGAGGGAAGCAGTATGATTGCGTTCCCATACTCCCCCTAGCAAAGACCTCCTTCAGCCTTGGCAATAGGTTTTGAGAACATGAGCTTAACTGCAGAAAATGTCTATTATCTTTCTAGACATAACCATGTTCTATTAGTGTGCCATGACAGATTTATTGTTTTAATTTTTTTTAAAAAGCACCTTTTCCTTGAGGATACAAAGTGTGTTTCACATTCTTGATGCCTGCTACAGTATTCATGCAGATTTCTATAGTATCACAACACTGAAAAAAAAACCCAAATTGACAATAATACTTCTGTTATGAATGCAATAAAAATATAGTTGTATGTAATTTTGGTTCACTAAAAGCAACTCTAATGCACTTAATAACATATGACATTCTGTGCTAGACACAAAAGCACCACTGACACGTCATTTGGGTCAGATCATGTTTAAACCAAAGCTTTTTGTAACGAAGAGACAGATTACCTGGAATTTTCTCTATTTTAGCACTGTGTTCCTTTTGGGGCCTAAGGCTAGGGCAGGAACACCCAACCGCCGAATTTTAGAGAACTCTTTTGATGCCACCTACTGGGCTGGGAATGGAAGTCCTGACTTCTGCTCTTGGAGTGACGAGCAGTGTCAGCCTCAGATGTTAGCACTTCTCATAAGAGGTTCTTCCCTGGAGGCACCTCCACAGCAAGATGCCTTGCGTTTTGCTAATGACACTCTTGAGAGAACTTGGGATGCTGAAATTATACTTCCAGGCTAAGTGTTAAGACAAAGCATCTGTATTTTAAAACACATTTTTATGCACAAAGTAAAAATTTTGCCCATTATTCCCGTACTTCTAAACAGTCATGTACCTCTGCCTATACACTAATTTTCAACACTATTCAACACAGATGTTTCCAGCTGCTGTTTAATTTCTTAGTCAAATAGCAGAAATATTCATATTTAAAATATGGCTGGTAGTTGAGATTCCTGCATGTAAATTGTATTTTGGACACCCCTTCAGCTAAAAAAATAATTTCTCTTTCTCTTTTTTTTAAGAGCAAAATAAGCACCTTGATATTGAAGTGTGCCATAAAGAGTTCAGTTTTAAAAATACACTTAATTTATATTTAGAAATATTAATAACATCTACCTTTTATCTTAAACGGTGTTACAGGGTTCAGAGAACACTAGGCATACTTAAAGGATTACAACTTTGAACACGCAAGATCAATAGCACACTTTTTGTCCTAAGCCCTAATTAAGCCTTCAGGTTAAGGAGGCAACACTAAACGTAACTACAAGCATTCTGCTAAAAATAGCTTCTTTCTCTTTTGACGGTGCTAAGACAAAAAAGAGTGTGCAGGGGAAGGAGAGAGCAAGTATACTAGAAAGGTTTCTCTAAAGAATGAAGGGGTGGTTTGACTTTCACCATCCTCTCCTACAATGTCACTTGTAAGGCCCCTTATTCCTGCTGAAGCTGTAAGTCTGCTCCTGGTGACTTTTGTCCCCTGCTGAGGACAAAAGTTGAGCGCTCTCCTTCCAATGCAAACAGCTTCTAGTAGTTGAATAGCTGAATATTCAATCAGAAGAGTGTTCATGTTAAACTCCACCTCTGCAAGAAGCATTCCCCTTCTCCAACTCAGCAGATGTGATCCCNCCTGAAGGAAGGCTGGGGTGGGTCTGTTTACAAAGGCCTGCAGTGACAGGACGTGGGGCGATGGCTTCAAGCTGGAGAAAAGCAGATTTAAATTGGATATTAGGAAGAGGTTCTTTACTATGAGGGTGGTGGACCACTGGAACAGGTTGCCCAGTCCCCTTTGAGTCCCCTTCCCTGGAGATATTCAAGGTGAGGCTGGACAAGGCCCTGAGCAACCTGGTCTAGTCCCTGATGACTGTAGGAAGGTCGGACTAGATGACCCTAGAGGTCCCTTCCAGCCTGGACCATTCTATGACTCTATGATTCATCATCTTGCCTGCCTCACTCATCCACCCACATGGGATGACATGCCCTCTTGGAGTGCTGCTTTCTCTGAGTACAACATGAAATGGGCCTCTAGAGTTTAGATATCTAATTTAACTCAAGTGAGCTGAGTCCTGCCCTTGGAAATGACTTATCAGCTAGAGATAACTGCTGAAAAAGACCAGAGTGTGTTATTCCCAGTATGTCTGACCCAACTCTCCCATGGAGCCATAGGGAAAAGACAACGTTGCCTTAGGTTATATCAAAGCTGGCACTTCCATGGTGGTAGGACAGCATTCAAACCACAGCACAAGACACTGTATGTGGTCCTAAAGATAGCTCTGCCAAAATCTGGTTCTCCACCTTCGTGAAAGATTAAAACAAACTCAGTCAAGCGCTACTACGATGACAATGAAAATGAGGAACCTATTATACAACAGAGGACAGGAAAATCTATTCCTGTTTAGACTTGCAAAATAAAGACAGAGGGAAGATATGATTACCCAGTACAAGTAAAATTTTTTTCCCTGATAGTTGGGGGTGATGCTGAAACAGAAACAAATTAGTACAAACTGGCCATGAATGCTTCTAGCTAACAATTAGAAGGGCTCTTAACCACCACAGCAACAAGGTTTTGAACCAGGTTTCTAGTAGGATTAACAAGTATATCAATATGTATGTGCATATGTGACAGCACAAGAGGAAAAAAACCAACACTTTGTCTCAAGATGAGATTTGATCCCTTTCAGCAAGGACTTGAACCTACTCTCTGCTGGCAGGTCACTTGCTGCCCATTGTTTCCTTGCGTACAGCATCGACATCACTCCAAGGAGAAGACGATGGCAAGTGCCATGCTTTTATATTCCATGCCACTGAATGTGCCCAAGGGAAAACAATGCATGTAACAAACTCGGTGGGCAATGATGGAGGGGGAACGCTCATTAAACAGCAGCAGCTATCCCAAACAGAGTTTACACTCTAAAATGATTGAATGATTCCTTGGAAAAGGAAATAAATGATGGATACAGTATCTCTGGCAGCAAGCTCCAGCCAGACACTGGACAGGGTAGATGCTGTTGGCAATGAAGAGTTCAAGTGTTAAGACGAGCCAGCCAGCAAAACAGTAAATGATGCCAGAGGTTATCCTCTTCTGAGAAAGAACATGAGAGCGGTTAGCACAAAATTGTGTTTTATTTAAAGTGGCTTGAGCAAAACACTGCAAATCTAACTGCTGACGTTGTATGTCTGATGCATACTTACAACTGGGGATGGACACATGCTAGTATGGGCCAGTATTCATCCACTAGCCAGGTACAGCTGCCCAGCTTACAGAATACATGGAGCAATGCAAAGATACATGGAGCAATGCAAAGATCCCAGGGATGACAACTGAAAAAACACTCCTCAGCCCAGTAGCCTCACAAAGCAACGGCAAAAGGCAACAGTCTCAGCTGCAATGGGACACAAGTGTTTAGGCAGAAACAGGAATCCAAACACAACCCTCTCAGACAGCGAGGACATCCAAGGAGCTCAGGCCTAAGGGAGTACAGGAGGGCTCAGGAGGTTTTTCAACCACCAGCCGGCCTGATCGTGGATAATCATCAAAACAAGGTAGGGGCATATATGGTACCAGAAGGCCATATAGTAGAGCAGCAGCAACAATAGATAGGGAGAAAAGGGATAGGTTTCCTACCTGTGGAAAACAATACAATCAAAAGGTGTGTGTTGATTCTAAGATGAGCACATGAGGAAGATTAGGAGCCACCAAAAGGTTAGTGATAAGGGATGGTAACTTCCAGACAGAGGTAAGTCACTGAGTGCCTGGACCAGACATAGGAAGGTTGTTCTGGGAGCTTGGGGCTGGCCACTGCTGGGGAACAGCATGCACATAGCCAGTCCTCTTCACAAAGGGCCAGATCAATTGCTGAAACCCATCCACAGCTGTTTGTACTCATCAGATGTTAATGCTCCTCCACAAAACAGACTACAAAGATGATTTCTTTGGAGCCTTGCCTTAAAGTGCTGTCACGATGGGGAGCTCCAGGGCACAGAGAAGCTGCCAAACTGATGCAAATACAGGTCTATGGAAAAGGTGTAACTGGGATTCTCAGAAATGAGGATTTGTTAGCCCAGCTTTCATTTTTTTCCTCATGGAGACAGGGAAATGTAGACCTTTATAGCAGCATCTAGGTTCTATAAAACTAAGCACTGTACAAATACAGAACAAAAAGACTGCTCTTAATTAAAAAAAAGAAAAAAAAAAACAAAAAACAAAAAACCTTCCCCCCCCCTCCAAAAAAAAAAAGAAACAAAACAACAGAACAGAAAATTTATATGTAGACCATTAGCAGAGATGTGGGAATGCCAAAGCAGTTTTGGAAGTCTTTGTATAAAATGTTGTATAGATTAAGCCTTTAAGCCCATTCTAGGGCAAAACAATAAGTGCCAAGGGAAAGAGAATGAAAGGAAGGAAGCATAGGTGCAAGAGAGTAAAAGGAGTTAGCTTTTCACCTGCACAGCTTCAAGTGACCACAGAACACCATTTCTTGTGACTGCAGATTATAAGCAGTAGGCTAAAGGTTGAGTCTACCACAAACAGGACAACAACTTAAATTTAAATATACCCGGCTACTGTGCTTTTAATGATGCAGCTATACATTAGTGGCCATCTCATTATTAGTTATTAAGCTATTATTACTGATAATAAAAGATGGGCTCTGTCCTGGAGCAGGGCCCTTCTGGCACTGAATGTGACTTCAGGCTGCAGAAGCAATGAAAGCCTTGCTACCTCACATTTTAACATCTGAAGCTTGGGCAAGATTTGTGTCTCGTGGGCTGGCCATCTATTAGCATCTTCTAATAATTTCATTATTAAGGCTTTTCTCATTCTGTTAGGTTTCTGAAATTATGTCATACTTTCTCTTATGCAGTATTTGCATTAATTTACTACAATTACTTTGTTTTATTATATTTCATAATTCATATGTTCAGTACGGGTCTTTGCTAGAAATGGTTTTTTGAATGCTCTTGGTCCTCAGTTCATGTCGAGGAATTAACAGTGTGTGTTGGAGTTTCTTCATGAGATACTTCCCTCGACCCTGTTTTTATGTAGTGAGCAGTGGTCACAGCTTAAAGGGGTTATAAACATCTGGAAATTCTAATTCTTTCTAGACAACAGAAAAAGAAAAGAAGTCTGAAGCTGTAGTTTCCTCTGGTTTCAGCTCGCTCTCTCCCCTGCGTGCCAGCAGCCATTTCAGCGGAGAGAAAGCCTCCTTTATTCTAACTTTCACTGCATTATTTACTTCCTCACGGTCTGTTGGGTAAGTAATTATTGCTGACATTAACTTAATTAGTAAGTAATTAAATGCTTTTGATGCATAGGAAGAAATTTTCCTTCATTAAGAAGTAACTTTGTGGCAATAAACTTTTTACCTTTGTCCGGTTACTTTATAAATAATGAGAAACAAAAGGCCCAAACTCACTCCTGTTACGTAGATGAAATATCCATTTACTTTTGATTTCAATACCACGATCTGCCTGGTACCTCTACTAAGCAGTGGGTCTGCCTGCACCCTGCCCTTCCAGTTCTTACAAAGATTACACACAAATGAACCATTAAATGGTATTTCTGTAAAAGCAAACAAAACACAGGAGAGCGCAGGTGAAAATTAAAATGTGCAATGTCTGGTAATACATTTATAGAGGCTGTGGTTTTACTAATATTCACTCTTATTTACATTAAAGAGATTAAAGATTAAACTTCTGTGGGTATGCACTCTTACAAAAGAGAAAAGTAAACCAATACTCTAATTTTACACACTGCTGTTTGTTAGCCTTGAGCCAGGCCCTTCACACTGACTGGGTATTTTCAACCACAGCTGTGGCTCTCTACAGGGTAGTTAAAGGCAGTCAAGAGATTCTCTTTAAAAAATTCCTAAAATAAAATGAAACTATAAAGGAAAATATGCATATTACAGGTTTCTTTTCTTAGCTATCTTACAGCTCCCTAAACCAGGTCTGCAAATAGAACCACCCTGGTAGTTACAGTATTTAACATAACCTGGGACAGTGCTGAGCCAGAGCGAAATCATCAGCATCTCTCATGATGGGAAGGCAACTAATTTAAACATAGAGGACGCTTGCTCCAAGCTACCTGCCATCCACAGCACAATAACTATGTGGTGATAAACAAAAGCAATCAGCAACCAGGAATCCACTGCTCTGTGAGCTCAACAACAATTTCCTTAAATAATTAATAAATAGTTTGAGTAATAAGGCCTGGCCATCCCAAGCAGAGGTTTCTGAAGGAGGCTCCTTGCACGAGCAGATCCTCTCAGGCTGCACTGCAGGAGGAGGAAAGGGAAATCAGATGCTCCTGCGGCAACACCAGCACTTGAGGGGGCAGCAGAAAGAGGTTTCCCTGGGGCTGCTTCAGCTTTGAGGGGAGATCTTTGCCTCACACTCCTGCCACGCAGGGATGCCCACCCGGGACACAGCCTGTGGTGCTTGCCATGATGCATATCCTGCAGCCGGGCATCAAGGGAGGGGGCCAGGAGGCCCTGGCAGAGAACTGAGCAAAATTCAGTGTTTTCCCAGATTTCCCTCTCTGGGTCGTAGCGCAGCAATCATGCACAGCCTTTTCTTGGCCAGATATTAAAAGTTTTAAGGCAAAGTAAACATCCTTTCTACTGTTTTGTCGATGCCTAGCCCCCAGCAACAATATATGAATACAGTAACCCTTTGTGACAGTTTACCTTTTTCCTAAAACAGCTTGGAAAAATTATTTTAACACAAATTAGTACTTTACCCCATCATAATTTTCTATTAATTATTACTTTTTAATCTCTTATTTTTACAAGGCTATTTAGATGATGGTGACAAGCAAACTTCCAGGAACTGTGCACAGCAAGGAGAACAGAGGCAAGCAAGGAAAATGAAATATAAAAAAAAAAAAATAAGAAAATTAACATGTGGCTAGCAAAGACTGAAAAAAATTCAGCCACAATTTAGTAAGTTCTAAATCAATCTTGCACAATTCAGGAATCTCATTCTCCTACACAAGTAATTGCCATACAGCACGAATTATATTTGTTTTACGTCTCACTCAAAATGGCATTACTTTCAGTCATCGCCATTTGTTTACTTTTTTAGTACATGCTGATAACAAATTGTATGTGTATTACCACATGCAGTGACTAAGACTTTTCAAAACTCTGTAAGTAACCATTGCCTCTCCTCCAAAATGGAAATGATTTTTATTTTAACGGGAGATGTAACAAAACCTCCATTGCTTGTAAAAATTAAATAAATAAAATCAAATGGTTTATTCAGAAGAGAAGATTTTAAGCAGAGGGGAAAGGCAATGGTTGCAGAGATGATCCCCCCCTGAAGTAAGGAGAGGGAATGCCACTTTAACCACAGCAGAAATATGCCAACTAATTAATAAAAAGACACAGCCCTCGAAAAGATCCCTCCCCCTAATCCTTATCCATTATTTAATTTTAAGATTCAACATTATTTTCAAAAACCTGTCAGTAGTTTAAGGAAACGCAGAGCCTTTTAACTGAACAGAGGTGAAAACTGGAGCTGGGAAACACCGCCCAGTTACAGATCTCTGGCTTTGATCTTACACCAACTTGTTCAAAACCTGAATTTCCTTCTGCTATGAATTCTGTCTACAGAGTTCGTGCCATCTGTGTTTGTGTTAATGGGAACATTACCAGGTCACAAGCGCACAAGCAGCAAACCAAATGCTATTAGCTATTTATCCTGTTACAAGAATTATGTTTAAATACCTCAATGCTATTTCTAATCCGTATTTAATAACATGGCAGGATACCAGCTGAACATTCTACATGGAGACAAAAAAAAATCTTATATCCTTTTTAAATTCTTACAGGGAATTACTTCAACAAAAGAGCATTATATTCTTGAACACATTATAGGTCTGGGAAAAACAGATTAACTGGTATTTCAATGACACATCCTGTTTCACACTTCACCATATGATACTTAACCTGTGACACAGCCATGCTGTTTCAATCTAAATGCAAAACCTATACGCACCACATCATTTGTGGTATAAACAAATCAGTAAATAAATAAAACATACCCAAATAAACAAGCTATTTTATGCAGCTTCAGGGAGCGGGTCACTGAATGCCTGAGAAAATAATTTGCCCATGGTATTCCTAATCCTGATGTTTAAGTCAAGAGGTGAAAGTGAAAGATGAAAAGTGTGAGGGCTCCTTACCACCCAACAGTATATGATATTTTTTGTCCACATAGAAAATAATTCAAATGACCAGGTAAAATATTACATTAAAAACCTGCCAGTTCCAGTAGGAACTGGCATAGGCATGTCCTGAAAGCGTAGTTAAAAACTGGCCACAAGTACCAGTGAATACCCATTAGCTTCTCAGAGAAGGGGGCTGAACTCTATTCCTTCCCTTCCTGGTGTAAATTCAAATTCAAGGCTATTCCTCATCCTGCTCCCTCCACCATCTAATTTCCATTCACAGGCTTTGGGAAACTATGAGAAACACAGAATTGCCAATTAAAATATAGGGTGGGTTTTTTTTTTAAATAAAGATATACTGCCCAAACCAATCAGCTATAATAATGATATTCCTCAAAATGAGAACTGTCCCTGTGGTCCCAGCCCCTGGGGAGCTCTGGGCCCCTGTGGTGCTGCTCCTGGCAAAAAGGAAGGGGGTGGGTTTGCTGGGGGTTGGTAGCATGTTCATTTCTGCATGCAGCACAGTCCCCAGAATTTTTAAGTCTTTAGAACACATTTGGATCCTGTTTTGAGTTTCATCTGCCACCATTATGGAAAGAAACTTGACTTTTTACAAAATGCACAGGTCTTGCAATAGCTTTTAAAAATAATTTTAAATGACAATTGGGTAAACGTCAATGATTCATCAAGACACAAATGAGATTTTTTTTCTGATATTTGAGTTATCTTCATAACAACCCTACGGGAACAACTTGGAAAAAGGCATGCATTTATGACTCCAGTTCTGCTGTAGTTTACTTTGTCATGTAACAACTATTTTTCTAGCCTATTTTGCATGTTCATGTATGTGCTAAAATTTCGGTATATGAAGAGGAAAAAACCAAGATGGAGGATCACTGAACGGCTGGGGCTGGAAGGGGCCTTTGGAGGTCACCTAGTCCAACCCCCCTGCCAAAGCAGGTTCACCCAGAGCAGGTTGGACAGAAATGCACCCACACACGTTTTGAAAACCTCCAGAGAAGGAGACTCAACCACCTCTCTGAGCAGCCTGCTCCAGTGCTCTGGCACCCTTAAAGTGAACAAGTTTTTCCTCACGTTGAGATGGCATTTCCTGTATACCAGTTAGTGCCCCTTGCCGCATCACAGGGCATCACTGAAAAGTCTAGCCCCATCCAAATTCCACCCCTGCACCTCGGCCTGTCTGTGAGGCACCACAATAACCATCTCCCTGCAGATGACACACGCCACAGCTGGCTGGCATGCCAGCCCTGGGGTCCTGGCAGGGAAGGGGCTGCAACAGGCACCTTCCTCCCCTGGGAAAGCCTCCAACATCTGTGTCAGTGTCAGGCTGTACAAGTTGCCCCTGTTTGCTTTGAGAAGCTACATATTTTTAGGAAGGAATTACAAGACTTTTCCTTTAGCACTGACAAGGCAGGTGATACTGAAAGTAACTGGAACAGAGTCACTCAACTTGGTCAGGATTTTATCAGTAAATAATCAGGCATTGCAAATGGAAATGCGTACAAGTCCTTATCACAGCATGACATTTTATTATCTGAGCAAGAAAATAATCATGTAACCTTCACAGGGCATTTACTTACGCTCCTTGGACAGAGTCAGAGGAACATGCAATTTCTTACTTTTTAAAAGAAGCAGTAGGACGTCTTTAGGGGAGACACAGTGAATACAGTCAGTGATGGCACAAGACGAAGTCTCCATGCTTCACTTCCCTCCTTCCCTAAAATATATATAATATTTCCTTTCACTGCCTTAACTTCCTTTACAATCTCTGAAAAGGACAGGCCTGTTTCTTGCCAGAAAGTATACAATTGCCAATTCAAAACAATTTCATCTCAGAAAAGCATCCTAAAAAAGTGCAGTCACATTAATAATTTCTATTATCACTTCTGTTTTGCAGTATTTAAACCACCTTCTATAAAAGGGCCATGAATATAGTTTTTCATGGATCCATATGAGACTAAGAAAGGCTGAAACACTGAGTCCATGCGATGGCTACCCCTGGCTGGTACCTGTCAAAGTCAAGAGCCCAAAAAGGTGTAATTGTTTGTGGAAGCCAGGGGATCGCAAGCCTGACTAATCCTCTTCCTGCAAACAGGGCAGCAAAGTGCTGGAAAGAACTGATTTCAAATGGAAGAAGACATGGAATAAAAAGTTGCTTTTGTATTAAAGGTATCTAATAAATAGGACTGGACTTTTATTAAGCAACAGCAACAGTTTATTTTTACTGTTAGGGATGCTAATAAAACCAAAGTCCAGATTTGTAAGTGGACTGGAGACGATTTGTTATACCTGTGCTGGGAAGGGGACATGATACTTTTTCATGTTTTTAACATCTACTACATTCTGAGGTCTCAAAGCACATGTGTAAAATATCTCTTATTCCATAAGCAACCCCAAAATTCAAGAAAACCAAGGGCTACTGAATATTTAAAAGCTACATACTGCTATGATAGAAAATAACAGCAAATAAACCATAACCATAAAGGTGCTGGATATGCTTGGCTTCTTGTATTTCACCTTTCTGATGCTGTCTCGCTTTGCTGGTAATTATTATATGTTGATGGTGCCAAAGAGAGAGTGGGAATAACTGTGTCTGTGGCACTGGCTTTGGAGAGGGATGCACACTAGTTTCCCACTTATGCTGCAGGCCACATCACAACCTCGATCACCCACATCCCACATCAGTGTCCCATGTTCAGGGCTAATGATGCAGCTACTGCTGCCTTCCTCATTTTTGCAGCTGTGCCTAAACCCCCTTATGAAGGAGTCACTTAACACGGACAGGTAACATTTCCTTTAAAAAAGCAATTTTTTTTTATTGAAGACCATTTGTGAAATTTCACCTGAATTTACTAACAATTTAATTTTAGAATAGTTATACTTTTCAACTATTTGGCCAATTCCCTTTCTTCCCCTCACCCAGAAAATCATTCACCACACTCTTAATGTTTTATATTTGTGAACGCCAGAGTCCTGTGGTTTGGCTTTCGTCTATATACAACCATGAATCAAGCCTCAAATTAAACAGCCAGCCAGCATGAAAATTCCCAGGCACAGCTGCATGGCAATCACCTCATGCAGCAGTCACCAACATTTCTGAAGAAGACTGCAGCTCTCTCAACAGGGCTGACTAAATGGAGGTTCACTTCAGACAACCAGGCAGAAAGCAGGCAAGGGAAACCTTCATCCTCACCCGTGGTCTGAGATGATCACAGGTAAGATCAGACTTTTAACAAAGACAGAACTCAAGGGGCAAAGGCAGCGTGGCTGAATTTTGGGCAGCAGGCTGATCCATCAGAAGTTTCTGCTGGTTTCAGCCAGCAATAAATACAGGCTGTGCCCTAGGACTGAATCAGGAAGGTGTTCCCTCTTTAGCCAAGGGCTTAAACAGCATGTGACTTTAAGCTCATGCTTAAAGTGAAACACATGGTGAGGTGCTTTACCGAAGCAGTGCTCTCAGAGTAAATAAAAAGGTCTAGGAACATAGCTTTGAAGACATCTACTTCATTTCAAAGCTGGTTTTACCCAAAACATACCCATAAAGAGCAGAGGTCTGCAGTCACACCAAGAATAAAGAGATGACTACAGGTTGTATGATATTATGTGTACGTGCAGTTTTAGGACTTCCAAATTACAGACAGACAAAAACATGACTCCAGGAAGTATGACTCTAAAAAAATTAGATGCAATTTTATATTTCTGATCACTTGTGTCTGTTTCTATGTGTCTTTCTGGAACAGGACTTGGCCTCTAAGTCATCAGAAATGATACCAGCATAGACAAACAGCACCCAGCTGCTCCATTAAGCATGCCTCCAGGAGGAAAGCAGCAAACCCAATGTTGGTGTAGCTTTCAAAGCTATTTTGTAGGCAGTGGCTCCAAGTAAACTTGGGGGGAGGTTTAGCAGTCTAAGCTCTAAAAAGCTGATAACCTGAATGGCCAGAAAGAGGAGTATGAGAAGTAAAACTGAAAAAGATTGAACATTCAGAGAATTTTCATCTTTCAAATGAAAAAAAAAAAAAGAATTGGTATCATTGCCTTTCAAACCAAAGTCTCCTAAGTACAGTTTTATTGAAGACTGCTGGAAGAATACTCAGGCCCCAGAAAAACTGCTGCAGGTGCACCCAGCATGCACAGTAACCTGAAGAGTTATGAAAGGAATTTGTAATGCCAGTTCCTCTTAAGCTGCTTTAGGGAACCCAAAATTGCCATATTCCAGCTGACAAAAAAAAAGAATGGAGCTGAGAAAGGTCAAATGCCCACGGGAAGGGAGCCAGCTTCCTACTTTGTACGACAGTCTGGGGAACAGAACCCCAAAATGTCTTTGAACAAACACACCTCTGCTGATTTGGTACTTGTTGTACAGCTGTATGCAGTCACAGAATCCAAATCACCACACAAACAGCTAATTAACCAGCAGCCAGGAAAGCAGGGCTATGCTGGCTTTGTTGGGTAGTCCCACAAGGCTCACTCCCAGTTTGATACTGGTTTCGGCAGATGGAGCCTATGTGGTGCTTCTGCTCTGCTCCAGAGAAGTGGCTTTCTCCTGAATGATGTTTCCCTTGTTCTGCAGTAACTTTCATAACTACCCAAATACAAAAGCAGACAGGTCTCACAGCCAAATGTAAAACAGGGTATCTGAAAGGATGGTAGAGGGAAACGATGTATAAAAAAGTCAAGATTTTGGGATTTGAGAAAAGGTCCTGCTTTCTGAAGGAAGTACACAAAATGGAGCTCAAGAAGGATAAAAACCACAGAGTGAGGAGAAAGGAACAAAGATGTTCCTTGGGGAAAATACTTCAAGGGGCGAAAAGGAAGCCATCTTTTTCCTACCATTGCCCAAACCATACCAAATGCTCCCCTGCTTGTTTCATGGCAACGTGTCCTTCTGTAGCACCACATCAATCAACAATCACACATCACACACATCGACAAGTGCAACACACTCACCTTTGGCAAGGTCTGGGTACTTCCTTGTGTTTGGCTAAATATCCAGTAACTAAACTCCCCCCCCTTCCCCGACTCCACACATACAAATCTTTACTTTCACCCTCTTACTAAATACCAGGTTCCTACAGTGAATCTGTGCTAAAAAAGGACACCTGCGTACTTTCTTTTTGAAAAAGGAGAAAGCTTCATATGTCAATTTTTGTTATAGCTGTGAGTTATTCTTATAAACCATACTCACCTAATTTATTTACAGACTAATTTCACTGATGAGCAAAAAAATCAAGATATTAAATACAAATGCCTACTCAGTGAGTGTATTGTAAATGCTTCCATCAGGCATTGGGTACAGCATGGAGCCCACTGAGGGAGCGTACAGGCTGGGAGGTTTCTGCAGGGATCCGAGTTCCTGCCCTCCATAGATTTCTTACCCATAGCAAGTCCAGAAGTGAAGCTTATACCATAAAAGTAAGTTATATATAAACCACAGATGCATCATATCACAGCAAAGGAGATTCTTTTTTGTGCTTTACTATGAAGAACCCATCACCATGTAGGTTGGATACATTAACGGTGATGTTTGGAGGCACAGATGCAAGCAAGCACCTGCTTTTTGCATGTCTCTACTCACAGCAAGGTTTTTACTTCCTTGTTTATCAACACTTTTGGTTGGCTCTAAGCATGTCAAGTCGGTCAAGCATATCTCAGTAGGGGCACAAGGAAATTCTGTATCGGTAAAGTTAACCTTGGTTCCCTGGAGAAGTGACATAACTCTCTGAATGAAAATACATTACTTTGATTTAGAGACCAAGAATTGTCACAAAAGTGAATAAAGCCTATTACTTTTCACTGGATAAAATCTATTATCTTGGGCTTATGGTCAGCTTTTAATATATACCATTTAACCCAGAAACTAAGCAATAAATGTTTTGGAAGATGACCCATCTCAGAAAAGGCCTTGTGCTCCAGCTGGGTTGTTTGGCCAATTGTTTGTGCTCAACACTTAGATAAATCACTATCCCTAGAAATCTTTGGAGTATTGAAATCTGCAGTTGTGATTCTGGTGTTTAAGTTTTCTATCTGTAAGAAAACGTAAAACTGATTGGTAGGTAACCTTGGAGGGATTTTTTTTGTGGATTTTTTTTTTTAATTTAGAAATAAACTTTTATGTCCTACATAAATGTTTAATTGCTTAACATTAACTGAATAATTTTGGTAAGAGTTCTGCTATATTCAAATAGTAAGATAAATTGATGTCATGTATAAAGATCTGACAAACAAAGGGCATTTGCCACATTAAAAAAACAAAACAAAACAAAACAAAACAAAACAAAACAAAACAAAACAAAACAAAACATGCATTTACCATTGACCTTAGAAGACCAGCTAGCAAGCTTCAACATCCACAAGGTGTCCTACCCAAGGTGCTAGATATGCTTAGCTGAATTAGCAAGGCCCAATCTTTTTTTTGTGGAGGATGACCTTTGCAAACATTTGACTTGGAAACACCAGGAACATCAAATATGACTATCTAAAGGAAATACACGGTACGTGTTGTTCCATGGGAAAATGAAAATCAAATAGGCACCGAGTGACACCCTCAAAGCAATTCTGATATAGTCTTGGCTTAGCCAAGGACTTTTATGTAGCTTGGCTTCACTAAGGACGTAGCTCAGTTGCTCAAACACAGATGTCTGCTGTCTTTGGAGATGCCTTACCATAGCCTGTAGAGCATCAAGCTCCTGGTTCAGTCCATCTCCCACAGATGCTGCTAAGTGCAAGAGTATCTGAGATGGCATGAGTTCTCAACATTGAACCACGCGTGGCTGAGTTCAAACTAAATACCAACGCATAGCAACCCAACTCAGCTTTAAAGTGTCATTGCTGGTACCCATGCTTTTGGAGCTAGCAGGAATTTTGCCACCCACCTCACCATGGGAGGCATGAGGTGACATGATATTCACAATATTTAAATACATGTATGCAAAATTAAATGAACAAATGCAAAGCAGCAGGAAGCAGAAGAGAAAAAAAAAAAAGCCACCAAACCCTTTAAAAAGAACAAGCTTCATCAACAAAAGTAAAAAAAACTGTTCATCATGCAGTTATATCTGAAAAGTTTCTTTCTAATGGCGATGTTTCTGTTTGTTTTTCTCAAAAATGTTATTACTGAAAGACTACCAGGTACTTTAGAGTCTGCCAAGTCTAGTGTAATGCTCCCTAGCAGAGAAACTATGAGGATCATTGTATCCTCTACTATTGTATTATTTTTCTTGTGAGTCTTCTGCTATTATAGGACTTAATTTGAACATTTCTCTGTATTTGTATAGTGCTATCAAAGCATGGTACAGACCTCCTATCTCTCACATTATGCTCGCAGGCACAGATAACAAGTAGACAATTCCCACCTTGACCGTGTACAAGTAAGCCAAAAATTAACAGGCAGGTGAAACAAATGAAAATAGAGATGACAAAGAAATTAGGGTCATACTGAAGAGGACAAACAATGATATCAGTATTTTAAACAGCCTAATCACTGCTCAGTTTCCAGTGGCATTACAGAAGGGAAGAATTTTAAACTGAGGTTTAAAACATCAGATCAGGGAGCTGATGGATAATATATTTACAGGGAAGTCCCCATCTTGCATGGGAGAAAATGGACAAGGTACTTGCTGAGAAACAGCAGAAAGGTGAAAGGCCAGGAAGGAAGGAAGGAGCATCATGTCTGTGGATCACATGCTATGGTCAGACATAGACACTCAATAATCCCCAAACACCAGAGCTCACACTTCCCATGCTGGAATCCACTCTCCTCCCCCTTTTCCCATCAAAATACATCAGCACCTGCTTAAGCACAGCATTACATATGTGCTCTTAAAAACTACTTTAAGCCACCGCAGAGAACTTCCAGTGTCCCCTTTTTTGCATACCCTTTCCCACTGCCAAGAAAAGGGTAGAGAGATAGCAAGTCTGTCTCCAGGTGACAGCAACAGCAGCATCAACACCAACTCTCCCAACAGCAGAAAAGAGAAGTGCTTCGCATTTCCTAGCACTGCTGCCCTGGCACATTTTGGTGAGTGGGGAGGTGCTGAGCTCTCCAGTAGACATTTTCACATGCATTGAAATGTAGGATCTCAAACTGAAAAAAAAAAATAATTAAAAAGAAATCTAACTAGAGGTGAGGTAAAATTTTCAAGCTTTACCATATTCCTCCACTGAAAGCATTAGAAGAGCAGCTGTTGTATTTTTTAAGATGTTCTTAAGTTACTAATGCTAAGCCTATCATGAAAATGTTCCTGCTTCCGTCTTTATTAATTCATAAATATTTTCAAAACCCATAATCCTAATGTTTGGGGACTACAGAGTCAAACAGATTCCCTGATTATAGCCTGCTCTCTAATTTTGGCCACGTTGTTCTTCCATATAGTGTGCACCAGGTGCAATAATGCACAGGTAGCCTTTATGACTTGAGCTTTCTGCCACTCTGTCATTCCCTGCTGGATATAAGAGCATAAACCAAGAATAAATAAATTACAAAAGTGTCCCTGCAAAGAAGCCTGCTGACCCATGAGCCAGAAAGTCCATAAATCATCTCTGCTGGGCTCAACAGTAACAGCACCTGCTGTGCAACACAAAATCACAGCTTTTGGCTCCAGCATTACCATCTAGCTACAGTACACCTGCCTGATGTGCAGAGTTGCCTTTAGACCACAGAATCTGTCCCAGCCTGTGTACTAAGGAATTGCTTAACTTATGGACTGGCTAAGGAGCATTCACCAACATCAGCCATTATTATTATTATTCATTTTTCCAGTATTGCATTATCCTGCACATCCAACACTGCTGCTATGTGTAAGCCTCAGTGCATTCCTCAGCCTTTTCCAAGTAACAATAGGTTACAAAAGGTGGCTCAGTCTTGAAAAAGGAGTGTGCGCTGAGGTGGGATAAATCAAGGCATAAACATTGCTTCAGCCCTAACCCCCCTCACCCAAAAGAGGGCTAGCAATGAGTTTTGCTTTCATGGTTCATTCTGGCTGCTCTAGAAGCAGTCTCAGACAACTTGGGAGTTACAATATTGGCATGGGAGGCACGGCTTGTAGCAGAGGTCACAAATGTCTTATGCTTCCCTAGTTTTAATTCCTTCATTTTAGGTCTACTCTAGGAAAAATATCTCCTGCTCCATGCTTATTTAGTCCAGAGAGGTCAGAGAAGAGGGAAGAAAACACCTCAGGATGATTTCTGCACACAGAAATTTCATATCTGTTATTTCATCTCTGTGGACGGATGCTGTTTCCATACCACATCCCACTGATTTTGGTGGCATTCCAGGCACAAGCTAGAAAGAAACTCAAAGTCTATACTATAAAATACCAGAAATTAGTTTTAATACTATTACAATTTTTCCTCTTTCTTGCCCGTTTCCCTCTTAACCTAAATCTCCCCTGACCAAACATACACAAACTGGACTATTACAAGGAATGCTGCACTGCTGGGCAGTTTACTGACTCTCTGAATCCAGCCTTGCCAAGCTTTGGGTCAATTATCTAAATGTCAGCCACAGTTCATGTTGGAAAATCCCTGTATCACATTTTTAATTATGTTTTCCAGTTTCTTCTACCATAGCCCTATGATGTGATATGAACTCTTCTTACTGTGTTGTGAAGACCTTAAACCCCTTTGAGATCCCTTGTGAAGATCTTAAAACTCCTTTAAAACAAATTGCTGCTGGCGTTTCCAAAAGGGTGCTGTGCTACAAACAGGTACATTCCCACCCCTGCCCTGGGTCGCAGTCCCAGGGTGAGGAGGGCACAAAGCAGAACACCTGAGCCCACAGAAACTGAGAGCCCTGTATACACTTTCCATTTAAACTTCAAAAAACCTCAAGTAACCCAGCACAGGGCCCATCAGGTGAAACTATGGGGGAGACCACCTTGCAGGTCAGGTCTACACTTCTCTGGTTCAGCAGTACCACCCTTATCCCGTTCTGCCTGCTATCAACTGAGGGAATGAGGAGCTAGAGGCAAGTTTATTTTGGGCACTGAGCACCAAATCACCTTAGCCAGACTGGACTTTTACCTGCCAGATTTAAATGCCACTCACCACAGGAACTGCCTGGGAGCTCTTGGAGGAAGGGAAGGTCGCGAATCCAGGTTTCCCCAGCAGCCCCTAACACCCTACCTTGACGAAGAGGGAGATGTCGTGCTCCTGCTTCTCTTCATCCTCCTCTTCCTCCTCCAGGGCGGCCGGCGAGCCCGACTCGTCCGACTCGTCCTCTGCCCGGCCCCGCACACCGTTCAGGCTCCGACCTGCCGCGTCCCACTCGCCGCCTTCGGGGGCCGAGGACCCGCTGTGCTGCCCCGCCGCCGCGGCGGCGCTTTCCCCTGCCCCCGGGATCGCGATCTCTGCTCCTGCCAGCGCCGGTGCAGCGGCTCCCTGCTCCGTCCCCCGACTCTCAGGTCTGTCCTCGCCATCAGGGCTGCCCGGCGACCGGCGTTCACTGTCGGCCTCCCCGTCGCCGAGCACTGCCGCCTCCGCTTCCCCGTGGTTCTCGGGAGCCACCTCGCTCCTCGCCGGGACTGTCGCCTCCTCGGGGTCTGTCCCCGCCGGAGCTGCCTCCCGCACCGCAACCTCAGCCTCTGTCCCCTCCGGGCCTGCCACCGCAGCCTCCTCGGGGACTGTCCCCTCTGGGATTGCCTGCCTTTGCGCTTCCTCGGGGTCTGGTACCCGCGGGACTGTCGCCTCTGCCTCTTCGAGGTCTGGCCCCGACGGGACTGTCGCCTCTGCCTCTTCGAGGTCTGGCCCCGACGGGACTATCGCCTCTGCCTCTTCGAGATCTGTCCCCGACGGGACTGTCGCCTCTCCCTCTTCGAGATCTGTCCCCGACGGGGTTTTCTCCGACACCGCCTCTTCGGGGTCTGGCCCAGACGGGACTGTCGTCTCTGCCTTTTCGAGGTCTGGCCCCAACGGGACTGTCGTCTCTGCCTTTTCGAGGTCTGGCCCCGACGGGGTTTCCTCCGTCACCGCCTCTTCAGGGTCTGTCTCCACCGGGGCTGTCGCCGCAGCCTCCTCGGAGTCTGGCCCTGCTGCCTCTTCGAGGTCTGTTCCTCCGGGGGCTGTCGTCGCAGCTTCCCCGGGGTCCGTTTCCGTCGGGGCTGCATCCCTCACTGCCTCCTCGGGGTTTAGCCCCGCCGGGGCCGTCTCCGCCTCCTGAGGCTCCGTCCCAGCCGGGGCCACCGCCGCATACTCGAAGTCTGCGCTCGTCGGCGCGGAGCCCTTGGACGCGTCTACCTCCGTGGCCGCCGCCACCGATTCCCCTCCTGACAGGCCCTCGCTCTCCGGGCCGACCCCGTCGGGGATTTGCTGCTCGCCCCCCTCCGGATCCTGCTGCTCCGCGACCGACCCGCCCGAGATTTCCACCGCCCCCTCGGGGGAGCTTCTCCCTGTCCCGCCGCTGCCCTCAGGGAGCACCGCCGCCGCGGCCAGCTCCTGCCCAGCCGCCGCCTCCTCCTCGTTCAGCNGGGGCGGCAGCCACAGGTGCCCACGCTCCTCCTCCCGCGCCTCCCCCGCACAGGGCATGGCCAGCGAGTACTCCGCTCCCGACCCGGTATATCCACCGATTTTGGCTGCTGCTGTCGCGGGAGGAGGTGGCGAAATAGGTGACCGTGGTGGCTCCAAGCGTTGCCGGGTCTTCCGTCAGCCATCTCCTCCCTGCCCGCAGGGTGCTTGCAGGTGCTCAGCGAGACTGGAGCCTTTGGAGTAGCCAAAAAGCTTGCCCCCCTCCTCCACCAGTCCCACAGGGGCTGGTTATGCCTGCTAAGCACCTGCTGCCTGCCCTGCCCGGGCCCTGCCTTCCACCCCAGAGCCCCATTTCTGCCCTCACTTTTCCCCTTCCCTTCTGTTCACGGCCTCAGGCACAGCGTCTCTTGCAGCCCCCCAGGCGTCCTGCTCCTCTCCCTGGCCACTGGCCTGGCAGCCACAAGCCTAGAGCCCGGGAGCAGGTGGGGCTGGTAGGGGCTGGGGCATTGCTGGCTGCCAGAACAAGGAGAGGGATGCTATTTCTCAAACCCAGGTTTATGAAGGGAACCACTGAAACTCCCACCACTGCTGGCACACTCCAACTGGCAGAGCCCCAACTTCCATTTTTTCTTAAAATACAGATGAGCCGATACCTCTCTCCAGCAGCTACCTTAGTATTTGAAACATGTGCCCAAGCCATCTTTGAGAGGCACCAAATGTTGTTACAAAGGAAAATTTATTCTTACCCACCTGAAAAAGTTGTAAGAGGGAACATTAAACTCTGTGGAAAAAAAAAATTTAAAAAAATTGCAGACTTTTAAGTAACTTTCATATAACAAGGGCAAGTGTAGAGTCTTGCATCTGGGCAAGAACAACCCCAGGTTCCAGTATAGGTTGGGAAATGACCTGTTGGAGAGCAGCGTAGGGGAAAGGGACCTGGGGATCCTGGTGGACAGCAGGATGACCATGAGCCAGCACTGTGCCCTCATGGCCAAGAAGGCCAATGGCATCCTGGGCTGTATTAGAAGGGGGGTGGTTAGTAGGTTGAGAGAGGTTCTTCTCCCCCTCTACTCTGCCCTGGTGAGACCCCATCTGGAGTATTGTGTCCAGTTCTGGGCCCCTCAGTTCAAGAAGGACAGGGAACTGCTGGAGAGAGTCCAGGGCAGGGCTACCAAGATGATTAAGGAAGTGGAGCATCTCCCAGATGAAGAAAGGCTGAGGGAGCTGGATCTCTTTAGCTTGGAGAAGAGGAGGCTGAGGGGGGACCTTATTAATGTTTATAAATATGTAAAGGGTGAGTGTCAGGAGGCTGGAGCCAGGCTCTTCTCGGTGACATCCAATGATAGGACAAGGGGTAATGGGTGCAAGCTGGAACAAAGGAGGTTCCACTTGAATATGAGGAAAAACTTCTTCACAGTGAGGGTGACAGAACACTGGAAGGGAGGTTATGGAGTCTCCTTCTCTGGAGACATTCAAAACTCGCCTGGACATGTTCCTCTGTGGTGTGCTCTAGGTGTTCCTGCTCTGGCAGGGGGATTGGACTAGAGGATCTTTCAAGGTCCCTTCCAATCCTTGACATTCTGTGATTCTGTGATATGTGACCGTGCCAAGCGCTGTGTGCCTCTGAGAGGGTTTGCATTTCAGTGAGATGAGAAAAGCCGTGTTGTGTGCGCAGAGCAAGCAGCTGGTGTGAAAGAAGCGGTAACTCTTGGTTTGGGTAAGGCAGCTGCAGGTTCATCCCCCAGGCCTTCTTCCATCTCTTTGCACATTTTCGGTGATTTCTCTGGCTTATGGAGGCACTTTACAGAAACACACAAGAAAAGGCAATCGGCAGGTTCTGGTGTGAGGATAAGCTTCAGTCGTTTTGCTTGTAGACGAGAAGTCATCTTCTAGGAGCTGCAGCCTGCACTAGTCCCACTTTTCTCAGAAGGAGCGTATGTGAAAGCGTTACTTATTCTATTTGAAAGTAAAATAGTCCTAGTTTTCTAGGTGCAGAGAGAAGAGTGGATGGAGAAGTTAGCTGGCAGGGGTAAGGTATCACATTTTAAAAACCATGCAGTTAAGCAGTTTTATGCCTGTGTATACAGAATGTCTGTGTATATTTTTATATCTGAGAGTGGGAAGAGCCGGGACGGACTGAACACAGGGTTTTAGTAATGGGTGGGAAGGAAAAGAGCAGCCAACAGGAGATGGGGAATACCACAGAATAAATCATTCTGTCAGGTCAAACACCTGCTCTGATAAAAATAATCAGACAAATAAATAAACAATCCTGCAGGTATGTTCCATAGAATTTATGTGCATTGTCTCATCAGTGAGACAAAAGAATGGGGACAGTCATGGTCAGAAGGGATGCTTCTTGAACATTTAGGAATCGAGGCTCAGTATCTGGCAATGGAGGTCTTGCAGCTGGACCCCTAGTAAAGCAAGTATCTCACTTCTCTATTCTCACCCTAATCCTTGCTGCATCTTAACCCTTGGCCTGAAGGCTGGCTATATCCTCCAGGTGTAACACAAGTCCTACCTTAAAAATGTTTCAGATATGAGACAGAGCTGTCTTCAACTGTGCAGACCATCCACAAGCACTGCCATGTTGTCTCCTGTCCAGTAGTGGATAGGACACTGGCTGGAAGAAGGGAGGCTTACCTCAGGTTTTCACAATAGGAATGAACAGCAAAGCAGTATCCATGACATAACAGTAGTGGGAAATTTGCAGGAGAAATGTTTGCAGGTTATAGACACAACCACTGAAGTTAGCTGGCTTTGTTTATATTAATAACTGTTTGGCTGCACCCCTTGAAAAGCCCTTTCCTGCTCCCAGTCCCCATGAGCTCAGCTTTGCTCAGCTTTGGTGGCTGATGGCCTCTTACAGCTGGGTTCCCTCTGCAACTCCATGTGGCACAGCCTCCTCTGGCTCACTGGAGCTGCCTCTTCCTAAGTGCTTCTTCTTTTCAGCTGTCCCTTGGAGCTGCACCACTTCTCTAACCTAAACTCCTTTGGGTGGGTATCAGTTTCAGTTTTTGCTGAAGCTGTGAGTTTGACATGGAACTTGTGTCCTGCTGATATGATGGAACTACATGGGAGATTGTCTCTCACCCATACTTGGTCATTGCAGAGCTTATTCATTAACACCAGTATCCTGATTTTCTTTATTTGCCTATTCCTCGTGCTGTAGCTCTCAGTACAAAACAAGTTGGGGATTTCAGGGCCGACAAAAAACCTCTCTCAGTGATAAACACTGCCTGATAATTAACATTGGGCAATGTTTAAGCATTACAGAAGATTAGATCTTTAAATACTTTTGGAAGCCTGAAAAAGGCAGGGCAGAAAAGGACTAGCAGCTCACGTAGTCCAGTTAATTATCTTTGTAGGATAGAGGAAAGTATAAGGTATAGTGTTTGATATAGTTACCAATTTTAGAGGGTAAAGAGTGAATAGTTTGCAACAGAACTTGCTGTCTTTTTCCTCAAGTATAGAAACGGACATTTTCTAATTCTGCTGGAGTTAAGACCCAGCAATGACATGAACAAGCAGTGTTGTTAATGTTGCTGCTCTAGCAGGTCACCCTGCTGCTGGGGCTTAGGCCGTGAGGTCCCAGTGCAAGCAGGAGAGACAAAGTAGGAAGTCAGGGAGCCAGGGACAGGGTAAAGAGGGACAGGGTGGGCATAGCTCAGAGGAGAGCTGGCCACTCAGACCAACATTGCTCCTTGTCACTTCACAAAGGCAGTTTTGGAAATACACCATTAAAATTACATCTGTCCCAGTGAAGTCCCAGAGTTTTGGATATCTGTTGTTTTATGCTCTCTGCATTCAACACGCTTCCCCTCTATCTCAATTACTTAACAATTAATCTCTCCTGCCTTACACTCCTCCTGTATACCACCTCCAAGCTCTTTACACCCCATCTGTTTCTGAACGAGGCCCTCAGCTAATAAATATTCTTTCCTCAGTTTGGCTTCAGGAAGGATTACTGCACACCTCATTCATTTAAAAGATGAGTGCAGGTAATTAAATATCACAGATGTTAGACATTAGTGGACAGCACGAAAATCCCTTTATAGTCTGTTAGTGAGTAAGTTATATCCCTGGGGGTTATCAATTAGGCTGTACTTGCTTGGATTATTGTAACTTCTTTTCCTTTCCTGGCTGTATGGGGAGTTGCAGATCACAGCTGTAGTTTCTGCAGCCTGAGGTAAGTTAAAAATACCTCTTGCAGTAAGGGTCTTGGAGAGAGGCCTCCCCACCAGCCCACCAAACTCCTGGGACAGGCCTGCCCTACTGAGCAGACTGGGATATTTGTTCATGCTTCTGTGACTCCAGCTCACAGTCCTGTGCGGTGCCAAATACATAAATGCCAAATATTTAATGGTTTGCCCTAAGTGAACTGGGGTAGCAGAGTCAGCAAGGCTTTTCTGCTGCCTCCCACTCTGCCTATTCCCTGCTGCCTGCTTGGGCTGAAGTTGTGTTGTTTCATCAAGGATGTGCACCTGCTCTTCCCAGGGTCTGCCTCATTTCAGAATTGAAGCTACGTACCCCCAGGCCAAAAGCTGCTGGCACACTATCTGAACTCTGCTTGTTCCTGCCAGATGCTGAGTACCTGCTGTTTTGTACTGATCTTGGTGGGAAACAAGGATGAGTGGAGCCTCCAGAAATCTGGTGGTATCTAGCTGGGTTCCCCACTGTGGGACAGAGAGAGGGATTTGTCAGAGCACACACAGACAGGTACAAACTGCATGTCTGCAGACCCTAGAGCCAAAAGAGATCTGGTGAGCAGAGTTAGTGAAATTATTCTTCTCATCTCAAGGTACATGTCTAAAGCAGACAAGATGCTCCTGGACTGAAAAGTGCCTATTTCTCTACACTGACTGTACAAGGACCGGAGGGTGACTGGTTCAGGGGGTTGATGTCTGTGCTGACACATCGAAGCTCCTATGAAATTAATCCTGTCCCAGGTGATTTCCACAAAGAGTGAAATTTGAAAAAGGACAGTCAGTAAAATGTGGACCAAAGCCCAATGACTTCTGCATTATCTTTTTGCAGCTGGTGGTTTAAAATATTCAGAAATATTCACAAATTCTTTGTGCTATAAAACATTATCCCACATAATAATACGACTGCCTAGCCCTTTGTGATGGAAAAATACAAAAACCCCCAATCTGTATTAACAGGTTTATGAAACTCAGTTCTGTATTTTCCTATTTAAAATATATTATTTCAGCTATGGAAAAGACAAAGTTTCAAGTGAAGGAATGGTAATGGAGGAGTACAATTTTTACTACTTTCAAAATACATGTATGTTTGCTATGTTTGTCCCTGGTTTCTTAAAATTCTGTCAAGGAGTCAGTGTGGCGTTCTGCTGCCTCGTAGTTGAGAGTTGGTGTTCAGTCCACTCAAACAGAATGAAGATGGAGAGATGCCTTGTTGAAAATCGCAGCAGCATGCTGCCTACTCGGGGGGTGATGCCATCTGTATTTAGTGTTCTGAGCTTCCCACCAGCACTAAGCTGATTAGGGGCAGTCGCCTCCCTTCCCAGCTGCTTAGACATAGTCTGCTTGGCAAGAATGTAGGGATGTAGACAAGCAAGGTGGGGAAAAAAGCCTGGCTGCTGGGCTAGGAAGTACAGAAAGCCAAACTACCTCTAACCAAGTCTGAAGAAGCAGAGAGAAAGGGCAGGTACACCTTCTTACCAGATACCAGAAGTCCCTCTCTTTCTCCTATTTGTTACGTAGTTACAAAAAATCCCAGCATCCCACAAAGCTGCAGGCACCAAAGCAACCTGTAATTAAATTCAGAACAAATCATTTGCAGCATGTTAAAAAATAGAATATAAATAAAAAAGCTTTAAAAAAATACTATTTTTTTTTAAAGTATTTAAAATCTGTTAGTTCTTCAAAAGAGTCCTTGACTTTCCTGTTCTTATATTTTGTTTTCGTTAAGCAGTACTATTTTAATCAGGCAATAGCATCCTCCACGTGTCACAGGCAAGATAACAAACACACCTTATATGTAGTTTTTTATTGCCAAGCATCATATCTAATACAATAAAATAGTGGTTTGGAATTAACTTTGAACGTGTCCTGAAAGCGTGACGGTTCTAGAAAGTCTGATGACTACCCTGGAGCTTTCTGTTTTGCTCCAGGGTAGTCATCTGGTTTGCTAACTAAAGAAGGCCAGCTCAGCACTCACTTTGTTGTTAACAGCGTGTCTTCCTTGACCTCTGGACCTGCTTTCTTTTTGGACAACTCTGGGCCTCTGCCCAGGCTTTTGATTCTGCTTGGGAAATCCTCATTAAACTTACTTCCCTGAACTTCCCTCCTGCCGTCACTTCCAAGTGGATTTCAACCACTCCCCTCCTCTACCTCATGCACCATCTCTTAGGGAAGGGCATGCGCACAACACTATTTAAAGGACCATCTTGATTTGCACGTGATTCAATAGGATTACGGATATGTTTAAAGCTAAGAGTCTTTGCAAGGATCTGGGTCCTATTAAGTAACTGTGATTTCATTATTGTCATCCTCATCGTTCCTCCTTCCCTCTATTTTCTGACACCGAATTTGGGGCGTGAGTTTTCAGAAGTGATGAACTGCTCCAACTTCAGCTGAATTTCATCTGCTCAAGGCATCTGAAAACTAGTCCTTAAAATATAAGCTCTTTGGAGAAGAAAACGTGCCTCTATTTGTGCCTTGCTTGCTTTGCAAAATGCCCAGGATTTCTTTCTACTCAAAAACAAATGGATAAACTACATAATGCCATTTCATCTTTTCTGTGTTATAAATGCTACTTTACTCACGTTGACTTGGTTTACAAAATTGCATATGAAGTCCTAGTTAAAGCCATCACAGCATTTTACTGTGGAACCTGGAAATAACTCAAAGCTTTTTCTAAGGTCCAAGATATTCTCTTCACTTTTAATAAAGTGTCTAGAGTTTCCTGAACCCCTCCGTTATTTTAATTCCTATTACATTAAGCTGCCATTGTTTTAAAATCAGTTTCCTATTTTACTGTGCCTGTAGAAAGAATTTCTTAAACTATAATCCTTAATCTCGGCTCATTTGCTCTTTTTCATCCTCTTGCTTCTGTTTTAAATTTCAGTTTATCTTTCATAGCTCTGAACAGTGCTTTTCCCCCCATGTAAAAACAGAGTCAAATTCTGTACCATTTCCACTTGAGCTTGGTTTTTAATACAATTCTTCTTTGCAAAACTCAGAAATCTACTAAAATTCTTCTAACTTTAAAAATAATTATGGATTTGGGGAATAAAAATTAGATTAATTTAATAAATAATACAATTATTTCAGTTAATACCTAGCTAATATAGAAGTTTCACGTGAAATCAAGAGGCACAGTGATTATTTTACTTTTATCACTAGCGTTCCAGCATTTACAGATTGACTGTTACACTTACTATTTGTTAAGGTAATCAATTCATTAGGAAAACAGATCACATCTATATGTAGTTCTCTATAAGTTCATATATAGCTTTCACTTCACAAGAATTTTCTGAAATATTTTTATACAGTGTAATAATAGCCTTGAAAATAGCTTTTCATATCATTGGTAAAGAAATGTGCTGGTTTTGCAGCCTTGTAGTAAGAGGCTGGAATAGGTGATCTCCAGAGTCTCTTCAGCCCTACCTTCCTTTTGCTTAGTTTCATTCTCACAGCATCTATGAAGCTGCTCTACTTTATCTTTCCTTTTTCTTGGGGGGTATTCAGTGAAGCTCGCTTTGCTGCATCATGCTCCCAAAGTGATGATAAAGGGTAGCAAACTGTAGAAAAAAGCAAGCACCGTCTGAGAATTACACAGTTTGTTCTGTATGGGTCCAGGTCCACTTTTCACTAATCTTATTTGCATGTAGATTATATCACAATCTCTCTTTTATTTTGTCTTTTTCTTTTCTTTCTCTCCTTCTCCTTCTTTTTCTTTTTTCTTCTCTTTTTCTTTTTCTTTTTCTTTTTCTTTTTCTTTTTCTTTTTCTTTTTCTTTTTCTTTTTCTTTTTCTCCTTTTTCTTTTCCTTTTTCTTCTTTTTCTTCTTTTTTCATCTTTTCACTTTCCTTTTTTTTCTCTTCTGCTTTTTCTTTTGTGTATTTTTCTTTTCCCGGGGATTAGGAACTCAACCTTCATCTTTCTATTAACAGCTTTGACACAGTTTTTGTCGAAATTATATTCCCTTTATTGTTCCTTTTCAGAAGTGCTTACTGACAAAACCCATTTGTTCTACAGCACTGGTAAATGAGCTCTACAGTAAATCAGTAACCAAGTTTATTACTGATTGCTCCTGAAATAAATGGCTCTTTTACCTCTACTATGTATTACTCTTTTATACCTAATTTAGGAGCTGACTTACCAGAGTGTAGTTTAAAAATCAGTAAGAGGTACACGGTAACCTGCTGCGTCGCTATAATGAAAAGTGTATCGTTTTGCAATCTAGGGTGGCATCCAAAGGTGGCAGTGACCTTGGGAGTCCAGCCCTGCCAGGCACAATGCAAATATAAGATGCATTCCAGAGAGATTTACCGCCTAACTGAGGACAGCGGGAGGGAAGGAGCATAATGAGCCATGGGAGACAGGGGAGATAGGTATAAAAGAGAAGAGATTGTGCTGATAGACATCTAACAAAGCAACTGATCTGAATCAGTTACATGAGCTTTGTACATACCTACCACTTTAAAGACTCCTTAACAAGCCTTAGCCTCTTCACCTCAAGACGTTTTTTCTAGCCTCCTCCCAATACCAAGGGAAAGAAACCTTAGCTTCCCTGTAGTTATTTTATTTGACACCGTTTTATTTGTAGGTTTCTTCTCTGCTCTGGGACCATTTCCACTGTTCCAAATACTAGTAGTTCTTCTGCAAAACACTCCAGCTAATCCTGCCTCTTCTGCAGATGCCAGGTCCTTCTACAAAAGATCCATCTACACAACATGGGGCAGAGAGGCTGACACCATCACACTGCTTTCTTATTCTCACTACTGTGGTTTTGAGACAAAGGTGATCAGTCTGTAGAAGTTAAAGAAAAAAAAAAGGTGAAACACTGTACTGGCAAATGCAGTGCACCAAACTGCTATCAGAAATAACCCTTTATGTTGTGCTGTTAAAGACATTTTGCTTTGAAAGCCAGTCATGAGATATTTTTTGTTAATACAGCTGGGACTAGCTAATGCAGATGATTGATATGATAAGGCCGTAACAATTCCTTGAATGCTATTGGCCACAAAGACCAAAAAAACATACAGAAAAGTGATCTATACAAATTATTCTGCGCCACCAAAAAATCAAACCTGTGGTAATGGTGTTTTAAGATGTATGTTTGCCTTGACAAACTGGAGTAAGGGACACCTGGTTACTGTGGCTGCTGCAGCTAAGAGTGGATGGAGGCCAAACTAAGCAAGCAGCTGTGAAGATCGCAGGCATCCAAGAGGAAAAGTAGGGTGGGGGACATGGGGG